>NDGM010346289.1:0-10786 GCA_002564305.1 Octomys mimax | reverse complement strand
AGGTATGTGGGTGGTAGTCTGATAGGGATTGCATTAAATCTGTACAGCAATTTTGGGAGTATGCTCATACATTTTGATCCAGCTGTGTTTTTCCTTTTGTAGTATAAGCTGAACCTCTGACCTTGAGCTGTGTCCCTAGCTGAGTCCCACTAAGTCACTAGGTTCCCAGACAGCTCAAACATGCCATCTTCTGGCCTTTGAGTCCCAGAGCATTGGGATTAGAAGCCTGCAACACCACTTGCAGCCTTCACCGATTAAAACATGTCATATGGGCTCAGATGTCAAATTTCCTACTTCTGGCCTTAAATCCATGCTCAAAAAAGTTTAATAATCTCAATTTTTATACTAAGGATGCTGAATGTGTTGGTCCACTAAAACAGGATTTATAAGCACCTGTGCTCTGGAGGACTTTATAAATTATTATCCCAGGGATAGGTTATTGGAGCTCTACAAGTAAATTCCAGTCTACCATGGCTGATGTAGCCCACAGCGAGAATAGAGAGATAAAGACATAGCTGAAATCGCGGGAGGAGGGAGCCAGGGGGCCCCAGGTCCAGTGGGAACAAAGGCCACTACCCAGGGCTAAACCCAGGTTTTATCAATTCATGAAGAGGGGAGTGGCTCGGGGTTGAGCGACTGTGAGAGTGGCGGGAGGCAGGTGGGTGCTGTGAGCTGGCTGAGTAGAAGGCACCAGGACATCTCTGCAATGCGCAGAGAGAGATTTGCAGAAAGAGTGCCAATGCCCATCACAGGCAGCCTCGAAGTTTGGAGGAAGCTGCACAACACAGTTGGAGGAAGTTTCTCGTGATTTGGGTCTGCTACTTGTGAGGAAGGGCCTCACACGCTCTGGGACATCACTGGCTCTTCCTGGAAGCTCAGCCCCGGTGGGCAGCACAGTCTCTTGGCCCAGCTTGTGCTTAGTAGTAGGGTGGGCTTCATGGACCTGTTGCATGCCTCAAAGGCTGCACGTTGGCACCTCTGCTGGACCATCTGCATTGCCTAAAGCCAGTGGAGAAGGTGGAGCTTGCCTGTGCAAAGATGCCTGTGCACAGCGGTAGCGCAAAGTGAATCTCAGCGGAGACAAATGGGCTTCCTTCAGGGGCAGCTGTCCTGGGTCCTCCACAGGGTTGAACAAAGCTGAAATGACTTACATGTCAATCATTGAAAATGGAGAATTCCATGTGCATGTTGGCTATTCATGTGTTTATTACATTCTATGCGGCAAACTTGAATAATTGCCCCATTGGGGTGAGGAAGCTAAGGTTTGAAGACGACGAATTCATGGTCCCAAGCCAACTTGTAGGCCCCAGGGTCAGGACCCAGGCTGTCCAGAATCTAGGCGTTCTGCCTGCTAGTGAGGTGCTACTCCATGTCTCTACTGCAGGGGTGACTGCACTTTCAGAGGGCACTCCTCTGTCTCCAGGCCCCTACCCTGTCACACAGCTACCAGTGACAGCACTACATTTAGTTTTTCTATGTTATTTCCTTTAACCCTTACTAGAAGGGCTTGCAGTAAGTGATTTTATTTCTGTATGACAGACAGGGAAACCGAGGCTGATGGAATACCAGAGGAAGAGATAAACAATAAAACAGTGTCCTCTTAGAATTTTCACTTAGAGGCAGGCCTAATAACTCAGCAGACTAAAGCCCCTGCTTAGGCAGAGCACAGCAACTGGGGTTCCATCCGCGGCCTGCCATGCCAGCCCTGCCCCTGAGGCGCGCTGAGAGGGTGACTGAGACTGGGCCCATGCCTGTAATCCCAGCACATGGTAGCTGAAAACAGGAGGATCACTACGAGACAGATTTACAAAGTGACACCCTGTAGACCCTGTAGGCCCTGTAAACCCTGTCCTAAATGCAGAAAAAAAAAATTTCATTTATGCTAGTGAGTACTGGAACAAAACTCTGAAGTCTGCCTATCTTATTTCAAAGACTGAGGCTTCTGGTTGCAGTCGGATTCCACAGTGAGGGGATGAATGCCCACAGTGCAATACTGACCGGTTTCTAAATCTCTAGTACCTTGCAAAGCAAGCCACAAGTGCAAGACAGAGCAAGGCAATGCTTGAGTGGATCATGAGGGCCAGCAGTCTTCTGTGGGTATGTGAGAAGGGGGTAAGACGCTACACAGCTTCTTATTTATGTTGGCTGATTTTTAGTGATATATTTTGGCATATGACCAGCAACTCTGGGGCAGATCTACCTGACATTAACCTTCCACATTTTGCTTTGCCTGTTAGCATTGTATGATCAAAAGCAAAGACCAAGTACTGAATATTCCAGAGAAAGGCAATTTCGCATGCATCCCTGCACTGACTTGTCACTAAAACATGCAGTAAAGCCTCTTTTTTAGGCCTTTTCAGCTTTCATGTATTTATTTTATGTATTTAGTACTGGGTCTACAAGGTCTCACTACACAGATTGGACTCGTAGTGATTCTGTTTTCAGCCTCCCAAGTGCTGGGATTACAGGCATGCACCACCATGCCTAGTCTCAATCCCTGTCTCAGGGCACACCTTGGGGGCAGGGCCAGCATGGCTTGTGGTGCTGGGGATCAAACCCCAGTCACTACCTTCTGCCTAAGCAGGTGCTTTAGTCCACTGAGCTATCTGCGTGGCCCTCTTTTCAGCTTTTTAAAGGACCCTTGTGTAGAATGTTGAAGGTCCCTTCCTCCCCCCGCCGTGCCTTTCAAGCAGCCTAAAACCTGGCAGTGCTACCTTAAGAAAACTAAGAGCATCTTTAAGAAGGCATGATTTTGCTTTGCAGAATAACTAAAGCAGAAGTTGCCTTAGTAATCAGTACGTACAAGACTTTATCATCTTCCAAGAATGTTGCCTTTTGAAATCAGGACAAAGAATTTTTTAAAAATGACACACATGCTTTAATATGGGAAAAATGCATTTGAGTCACCCTCTGAAGTGCTCCTAGGAACCAACACGGGGTGCGCCCCCGGACCCCCCATGGCCAGTCTGTCACAGGAGTGAGGAGACGCACCTTTCTCATTAGTGACATCAGGAGCATTAAACAGATTTCTCTGAGTGAGCTGTATTTACTGTAGCAGAGCTTAGTTATTTATCTAAGTTATGGTACATTGTCAGGAATTCATCACACAAACATACTATAGATCTTCTTTTCACCATTTCATGTTTAAATAATAAAGATGTTCCATCCACTAGGATACACAGATGGCAAATGGTACATTTGGAAAGATGATTATCATCTTATTTAAAAAGATCAAACTAAAATAATCCCATGCTAAAATGTGTCCATTTGGACGGCCCCAATAGCACTGAGGGTGGGGGCACCCATAGTCCTTAG
The DNA here is from genome assembly GCA_002564305.1 of Octomys mimax. Lineage (NCBI taxonomy): Eukaryota > Metazoa > Chordata > Mammalia > Rodentia > Octodontidae > Octomys > Octomys mimax. The sequence goes on along the minus strand of NDGM010346289.1, from coordinate 7,471 downwards.
AGACTGCTACGTAAACATGTAAATGGCATACCACATAGAATGTGCATACTATACAACCACTTTGGGAAAGTGACTTTTTTCTTAACAAGTTCATTATTAAGCTTATAATACGTTCTAATCATTCTCCTTCTAGCTATTCCAATTGTCCTGGCAGTTTTTCTTCTCTAAGCAGAAAATGGAAATGATGGCAGTGTCTGATCAAATGAATAGAAGATACTTGGGGACCAGTTTAACCAGGGAGTGAAAGACTCACTTGCTGAAACTGTAAATCTTTAACAAAATAAACTGAAGGTACAAACAGCAAGACAACTCGAGTTCATGGATTGGAATAATTAACATTGTTGAAATGTTTGTGCTACCAGAAGTGGTCTATAGACTCCATAGAATCAAAATTCCAGTGTCACTTTCAATAGAAATATTTCAAAACTCCCACAGCTTGAGGACCACCCCCACACGCAGAGCCAAAGCAGCCATGGACAAAAAGAACAAAACAGAGACATCACACTACCTCATTTCAAACTATACAACAAAGCAAAGGTAATCAAAACAGCACAGTATTGGCATAAAAACAAACATGCAAAAATGGGGCAAAACAGGTTAATCCCAAAAGGAATGCTAAGTTGAATTTTTGACTTGCGAACAAAGTATGAACAGTAACAGAAGGAAAAATCCAACAAATGTTGGGGAACTGGATAGCTATACGCAGAATAAAATCTAGATCTAATCTCATGTCATCTGTAAAAATGAACTCCAAATACCTCACAATCAAGTAAAAGACTTAAAGTTGTCAAGCCATTAGAAAATTAGGAAAGGACTAGATGACATTCTGGGAAATGATTTTTAAAGATTTGATTCCAAAGGCAGTCAACGGAACAGAAACTGACAGACAGGATCACAGCAAAATAAAAAGCTGCTACACAGCACAGGAAATAACTGACAGAATGAAGAAAAATCTGCAAGCCACAATCTGATGAAAGATTAATATCCAAATTATATATTCAAATATCATTAATATTCAAAGTACAGAAGACACTCAAACCAACTGCATAGAAAGAATGTGATTACAGATTGATAAGGTACGGAAACATTCCTCCCAACACCCACAGGTCCGGAGGGGAAAGGGCCGCTGCGGCTCCCAGTTTCAGGGTTTGGGCCCAGGTCACGTGGGTCCACGGCAGGAACACGGTGGCAGACAGGCATAATGAAACACAATTGCCTGCGTTGTGCTAGTGGGAACCAGAGCAGGGAGCAGCGTCCGAGGAAAAGGGCCCGGGGACCAGAACAGAACACGGGGTTATGCCTCCAAGTCCCACTCAGACCCACCCAGATGTGTGCTTTGCGAAATCCCGCTGGCAGCTTTCATGTCAGTCAAGTTAATAATTCAGCTTAAAGGTCAGTCCATAAGTACAGCATTTCTAATCATTGGAAAGATGCCTATTAAAATTACAATGGAATTTTACCTCACCCTCTCAGAATGGCTATTATATAAAAAATATAATGTCTGTTGGGGAGGAAGAAAGGGAACTCATATACTCTCAGTTTTCCTTAATCTTTTTATTTATTTCATAGAGGGCCACACTACACAGCTCAGACTCATAGTGCTCCTCCTGTCTCCTCCTGCCCTGCACTGGGATTACAGGCATGCACCACCAGGCCTGTCTGGCACAGCACACCCTACCGAGGATTGAACCCAGGTCCTTGCACTTGCCAGGCAGGTGCTTAGATTCCCAAGCTATCTCCCCAGCCCCAACTTGTGCACTCTCGGTAGAGCTATAAACTACTATAGCACTATGGTTAATGGCACTGAAGACCCTTAAAAACAAAGTCGTACTACTAGGTATTTACCACCCAAATTGAAGGTCTGTATCCAAAAGCACAATCTACCTTGCTGGGTTCATGCGGCTCATTCACAATAGTGAAGGTACAGAATTGGCTTAAGTCCCACCCACATGAGTGGGCAGAGAAAGTGTCTCACACACACACACTTGTGACGTCATGAATGGAATTAGAAAACATTATGCCAGTAAAGTAAATCAGGCATAGAAAAAAAATACCGATATTCTCACAGGTAGAACCTCAAACAGGTTCTTAAAAAACCGAGTGGAATAGAGCCACCATGGGTCAAGGAGAACAGAAAGATAAAAGTCAAAGGCTAAAAGCCCTGAAACAAGAGTAAAGTTTTCTTTGAGCAACACCGCACAGTATGGCAATCATAGCAAATAATGTACTACACATTTGAAAATTACTAAAGTAAATTTGAAGCATTCCCTCCAGAATATTTGAGGTGATGAATGTGTTAATGAGGCTGATTAGTTATGCTGTACTCATAAATCACAGTGCCACTTGGAGCTGCATATGTACACTTATGTTTCAACTTAAAATTAAAAATTAATGGATAAATGAACTGTAGCATACCCAGAGAAAGGAATACCCAGAAATAAACCAGAATGACTTATTTGTAATTATTTGTATAACAAATAAATGGATGAATTGTAAAATAATCATACTAATTTAAAGTGAGACCAGGAAAGATATGTTTTGCTTGTATGGTTTCTTTTACATTGTAGAAAATGCTGAGAAATTTATAATGACCGAAAAAGCAAACAACTGTGGTTGACTGTGGATTATGGTGGAGTGAGAAAGTCTTAGAGAAACAGATTTTCAGGGTCCAGAGGAGAGTTAGGCATATGATGCATGTGTTCATTATCTTGATTGTGTTGACGGTTTCATGATCAGATCTATCTGTCAAAACCTATCAAATTATGCAGCTTAAATACACGAAGTCTGTGCTGGAGCCGGAGCTTGCTATCGGATGCTCACTTAGTATGCACTTGGTCCTGGATTTGGTTTCCAGCATCGCAGTGAATCAAGAACATCTGAAGCTTCCAGAGGTTCAATTGATCTAAAGAAAGCTTTAAGCCTCAAATTCATTATGTTTGAGATGTCACAAGGATGCACGGTAAAGATTTTGACCTGTGCATATTTTCTAAGCTTTTAAAAAAATGAATTCATATGTTAGTGCACTTTTGTCCATTTTAAATACTTCTAGTGTCAGTAAATAAGTCCTCTCTACACGTTCACAGACTCCTCCTGATGTCCCACATGTCAGGCAGCCTGGCGCCCTCAGTATCGCATCCACCTGAGTTGCTGTCTACCAAAACATGACTGCAAATTTCAGAATCGCTAGAGTAGATTTTAAGTAGTTTCATCACAAAAGAACAACAAAAAAAAGATGGCTTTTTGTGTTAGCCTGTTATAGTCACCCTACATGACATACCTCTGACCCACAAATATAGACAACAAAACTACAAGTGACTTTGGTACCTGACTTCATTTACAGAAAGCCCGAAATGAGGAGCGGGAAGCTTCATGTGGGCTGCAGCCTCGTCAACCAGTCACCTGGTGACAACCTAACTAGCTGTTTATAATCGCGTTGGTTAACTGGCTACAGCCTCTCCAGCAACCAGCCAAACTCAGTCACTAGGATTAAACTGTACTGGCCTGGTCCTCCGGATCTAGTGAAGGCACCGAGCCAGAATCCAAGGTCTACAAACCCTTAGCAGCTAGAGGCAAGGTATTATTTCTGACAGGATTCAAAATGGTGTTTGTCTGCACTGTTACCATCCTGATGTCTCTGTAGAAGACTTTGATAACACTGCCTTCTACACGTTTGTCTCGGGTCAGGGCAAAAACCATGACAAGCACTACAACGAAGTAAAGCTGGAAACGGGACCAGTGGCAGAAGCATGTGGGACAGACGCAGAAGGGACATTACGATCGTTCCTTCTTTTCCTCCCTCTCTTCCTTTCCGTTCATATTTGTCATATATCTGTTGTGTCAGACATTGTGTTAGTCATAAACGTTGGGTACAGAAAGGTGAGTTTAGCTCTCCTAAAGCTGACGCTTTACTGAGGAAAACAAAAACACCAGCAATGTGTATTGTATAAACTCTAATACAGCTAGCTGTGCAAACAAAAGACCAAGTAAAATGTTGATCTGTAACAGTGTGGTGCGGTGTGTAAGGTGGCAGGACAAACTCAGAGAAAAATCAGCTTTTTCCCATTTTTCTGTGGAAAGGAAGGAGACTTTTTTTATTTTAGAGAAGGGTCTACAGGGTGTTCAGGGTCTCACTACTAGATTGGACTCGTACTGATCCGCCTGATCGTACTGAGCCTCCCCAGTGCTGGGATTACAGGCGCTCACCACCTTGCCTAGTCTCAATGGCTGTCTCAGGGCGCCCCGGGACCGAACCCCCGGCCCCCGCGGGAGGAGACTCTTAATGAGCTTTGAACATTGCCTTTTTCTTCTCTAAGGTAACATTTGCGCTCATTGAGACACACACATCTTAGCTGCCCAATTTTCAGTTCGGACAGCTTTATGCGCCCACAGAAGCACAACCCAGTCAGAATACAGGTCACTCTTTCACCCCAGAAAGCTCCTCACGCCCCTTCCTGTCACCCCTCTTTCATATAAGATACACTGCCCCTATGTTCACAGCCCTGGAGTAGCTTACCTGTCCTGACGCGGCGGGGAGCAGGCTGTCCTCTCTTCACTTCCTTCTCCTGGCAGGGGCGCGTTCCTTCCCCGGGCTGGTGGCCGTCGCCCTGCTCTCCGGGCGACCCCTCGTCTAGTCCATTGCAATTTGGTATTGCTATGTGTTTGCTAATTTGGCCGTGCCGCCTCTCTGTGGAGAGTGGGCAGTACGTGGAGGCAGACACTGTCTAGCTGAGAGGGGACCAAGGCCAAGCAGAAAGTCAGATGCGGGCCACCATTCCGGGCAAGGCAGCGAGGACACACGGGCGAACTGCGCAGGCGAGAAGGGAGCCTTAGCCCGTTGCAGAGGGAGGCCAGTCGGCTGGCGGGAGGCCGAGGCAGCCTGGGTGTCTCAACGCGGGATGGGAGCACGAAGAGCCATCGCGCTTCCCTGGGTGAGGGCTCAGGCTGTGCTCCTTGGGCTTCCTCGCAGAGGTGTGGACTGGCTGGCTTGAAGGAAACACCTGAGGAGCAGTGGGGGATGCTGGGGGCGGGGTGGGGCCGTGTTGCCCCGATTGATGTTGCGCATTAGGCTGGTCATGGCCAGCAGCTGTGGGAGGCGCTGGGCTGGCGCCGGGGAATGAGGACCAACCGACGGGCAGGGAAGTGAACCACAGCCAGGCGGCGCTGAGCAGCGGGAGTAACTTCTGGCAGGACTGAAAGGTAACACCGAGGCAGCAAGGAGGCTGCACAACGTGATGGCGCTGCCGCTTTCAGCTTCGCGCTGTCCTCCCCAGCGCCTGCCACTTCGCGGGGCTGCAGGCTAAGAGCCTTGCTGCGTTAGCCTGTGTGCCTCCCCATCTCACGCGGAACTGCATCCTGTGAGCAGATTGCTGGACCCCAAATGCAACAGGAAACTCGCAGAAGCCTTGTGAATCATTAGCTATACCTAGAGGGAGAGAGAAGCAGATGCCAATTGAAAGGGGCCTGATTAGAGAGCGTGTTTGCCAACCGCGCACCTGATTGGCGTCTGTGGCTTTGCGGCCGAACCATCTGTTTTCACTAATGCAGCCTCAAGCGCGGCCCATAATGAGGCTGGGTCAGGCTCGTTCTGTTCCGGTCCGTGCTTTCTGCGTGCCGCCTCCAGGCAAGTGAGCCAGGCAGGCAGTGCCAGGGCCACGAAGGCCAACAGAACTTCTCTGCTGAAAGCTGTGAGGAAAAGTAACAGGCTCGCTTTGGGCCTCTAATGGGATCTTCCGAATGAAGGGGTGCAGAGCTAGCATTGTGTGAGAGAAAGGGAGGGGATGTAAGGCCCAGTACTCAAGAATGGCTGGTAGGCTGGGCATGGTGGTGCCTGCCTGTGGACCCAGCACTTGGGAGGCTGAGGCAGGAGGGTCACTGTGCTCTCCAGGCCAGCCTGGGCTACCCTGAACTGCACTGTGAAACCCTTTTTCAAGAAGATAAGACTATCACAAGTAAGATTATAATAAGAGGAAAACCTGAAGATAGAGATGCAAATGTCTCTGACTCTAGGGCAATAATTCAGCATTTAGTAAATGGGCCTTCCCTGCCCCGTCCCACTCCCATTTCCCGGGACCAGTTTCGGTAGTGTATACTAGAGTGGTGTGCCTTTAGTCTAAAGTAATCGAAGCACTTAGTGATTTGATGATTCCATCTTGTCCTTGTGCTTCTCTAATCTTGCCCTTATACAAAAGCCTGGATGTGATTCCTGATCCATTTTAATAACTTTTCTTTTCTTTTTTTTTTTTTTTGTGGAACCAGAGATTGAATGCAGGTCCTTGCACTTGCCAGGCAAGTGCTGTCTCCCTGGCCTCAGAACTTTTCTACTTTAGCTTGGAAAAAGACCATCTGCAAAGCAGATTCTTTGGCAAATGATATGCTGTGCTTGCCTTTATACAATATATTGCATAAGGCTCAACTCTACCAAATTGCATGGAGCTCACTCAAGGCACCACCAAAGGGCCATTGTTTGATAAGCTACATAGGAGTAGTGCAGTATTCCTCAACAGCTCTTGGTACCTAACCTCTTTTGATAAACATAAAATACACCTTCCATAAGGTTGACATTTATAAATCAGTTAAGCTACTACAGCCTTAGAGTATGCATTTTCAAACCACATGCCTGTGTTTTGGACACAAAGCCCTAAGGGGCTGCTCAGGGTTACTACCAGCCAGCCCAAAGCCCCCGACTTGAGAATCAACAGATTAGGAAGAAAGGTAGCCAATAACAGCTCTGCTTTGAGCAATTTGTCTTTCTAGGATTTAGTACTCTTACGACTTTATATTTATTCTTCGGTGTTTCATAGATACATTATTTTGATAGTTATATTCCCCTTACGTACAGCTGTTATGAGATTAAATTATGTGTTTGTGACTCAGAAAAAATGTGATTGGAGGAAGTTTACCCTGCTGAAGTAAAATTATTCCAAGTCCCCTGAATATGCACCTAAACATTGAATACAAATATCTCATGGACTCAGGCGGGGTATGGATTGACCCTGAGCCCTCCCAGGGAAGGCATAGAGCAACAGCCCACTCACACACTGCACACTGCCACCCCACTTTGCCAAATCCAAACTTTGGTTCTCAGTTGATGAGTGTTTTGAACTATTACGTGGTTGGCCCTCTTTATTTAGTGTGTGTGTAGTTACATGGACATTTAGTGGCTTTTGCTTTTATCATTTTATAAAAATAAGTTTACAACAGGAGAAATGAAATTGCTGACGTCTGCAGTAAGTAGCACAATTCTGCTAACCCAGCCTGAGGTCAGGTTAGCTGAGCGGAAGCAGCGACTCCAGAGCCTCAGTTAGAGGCCCACTGGATGAAACTGGCTGTGATATTTTTTTTCTTTCTTCTTTTTAATTTTTGACCAATTTTGCATGCAAGTATTTTATTTCTTTCCTGTTTTTTTCCTATAATTTTATTGAGAAACAAATAGCAATGAGATAGTTTCAAACTTAATTGGTAGGACAGTTTC
>NDGM010346074.1:0-12079 GCA_002564305.1 Octomys mimax | reverse complement strand
AGGAAGAATGTATGCAATGTATTAATTATTGAAACTGTCCTACCAATTTGATTTGAAACTGTCACATTGCTATTTGCTTATCAATAAAATTACAGGAAAAAAAATAAAAGTGAACTTGGCCATTACATCATATAAAATGTTTTAACCTTTGTAAAAGGATTGTTAGATGGAAAGTCACAGGGGCTATATTTTATTGTTGATCTTAAGGTTGAGGTTATGAGATTGCTTAATATAAAATCACTTTAAAATAAAAAAATAATAATAAGGAAAAATGTAACTCTGTGAGTCAGACTGATCTAGGTTGTAGTCTTAGGGGAGTAACAGTGAAGGGTCAAAAGGGATAACTCCTTCTAGAAGCTCAAGGGAAAAATCTGTTTCTTTTTTCTTGTACTTGTTGGGACTATTAGAATTTTTTGGCTCATGAGTTCATCATTCTCCATTTTTCATCAAATAACCATCTCTTCCCTGGGCTCTGATCCTGATATTGCCTTTTTACAAAGGTCTTGGGATTACACTGTGCCCATCTGGGGAATTCAAGCTAATCTTTCCACCTCCAGAACCTTAACTTAATCACATTTGAGACGTTCCCCTTACCATGTGTTATGGGTAAAATTATGTCTTCCAGAAGAGATATGGTGAAGTCTTAGCCCCTGGTAAATATGAGCTTACTTGAGAATAGAATATAGATGTGATCACTTAAAGTACAGTTGCACTGAATGGCTATATCTAATGACCAGGCAAAGGAAATTTGGTCACAGACACAGAAATAGCATAATTCACAGATACATAGAAATGACACAAAGAACAATAGTGCTAGGGATTGGAATAATATGTTTACCAGTCAAGAAAGGCCAAGGATTGTCAGTAACCATCAGAAGCTATAACAGGGGTGTGGAACAGATTTTCCTGCTGAGATTCAAAGGAGAAATTACCTTGGGAGCATCTTATTTGTGGGTTTCTGGGCCTTAGTATGAGAGAGAGCAAATTTATATTGTTTTAAGCTACTATTTTGTGGTAGCTTGTTATGATAGCTCTAAGAAATGTGCCACACAATATAGAATTTTTACAGATCCTAGGAATTAGTAATTGAGCATCTTTAGGTGAGCACTATTCAGTCTACCTGCCACAAATAGGCAATGCCCTGTCTTCCTTCATGACTCTCTCCTGAAGGAGGACTCTGGTGAGTAGGGCCAGAGGAACAGCCACAGTCCTGGAAGTGAGTGTAGTGAGGAATCATAACACATTACCCTCATTCTGAGTTGGCGTAATGAATTTGAGGTCTGCTTCCTTCACTATGTACATGTGTGAGGAGCAGGCAATAGTATGAGCGGCAGGGGGACATCCCAGCGCACACTGCAGCCTTTCTGCATAGGCTGTATCCAAAAAGACAGACAGTAACATGTCATCTTTAATGTATAGCACTCTCACACACTCATCAAAAACATGGCATGAGACTATTTGTGACAATACACAATCCATTTAATACAAACCTTTCTTTTTGGAGAAAGATAGTAAAAGCATGGGAATGTGGTCAGTAACTTCCTATAAAAGCAACTCTTTCAACTATTGACAGAAAAAAAAAACTGCAATTCCTTGGGGACTGATATGGAAACATAGAGTAATGGTGTAAGAATAGATTCCTCTTCTATTAGTATTACTATGTTTAATGGGAACTGGAGATGAGGCTCAGTGGTACAGCACTTGCCTAACATGCTCACGGCCTTGATGTCCATCCCCTGCACCCCCCCACCACACTCTCTCAATAAATTCCAATTAATACTGATATTATCATCTTATTTTTTATTATCATTATAGTATGATGTATATTATGCCTTTCTCTATTCTTGGATGCTTAACTAGCTAGTGCTCTTTGATATTCAATGAGTATTTCTCCACATTAATTTGGGAATGATGTATAAGATATGATTGGTAAATATTTTAATCATGGAGAATGTACCTTAAGCAGCATGTATGTGTGAGGTCTCCTTTCTAATGAGTGTTACAAGGATACTAAGATTATGATACATGAGCTGGCAGATGTCAACATGCTTTGGAAAGTGAAATATATGATTATAAAAGAAGATTGAATAAGCAAAGTCAATGGCCCGTATTCTTTGTTGAGAAGTAGTAATGGAATTCGGAATCATAGCCCCATGGGAACATTCTGTCAGAAATCTTACAGAGTAGAGACATGGTAGGGTCCTTGGTGCTCATTATGTTGATAGGCAGCTTTATGCTAAGAGGCAAATGTAGGGATGCTCCCCAGATCACTGGTCTCAGTCTTTATAGCTGGACACACCTGGACTACTCTTTACCTCAGCAGATGCAGAGTTGGCTCAAGTATTTAGGTACTATTAGGGAACTCAAGCTTTGAGTTCCATTTTCAGAAACAAAGGTAGTAAGTCAGATTTTTTCTTATGTTACATGTACAATTCATAAATGAATAGCAATTAATAAAAGTTGTACTTAGTATTTATGGAGTGGTTTAGAGTTTTCCCTTTAGTACTTTATATGTACTATTTTCATTGAAAGGAGACTGAAGTCAGGTAAGGTGCCTGGGATCATGACAGTAAATATCAAAACTTGGACTCCAACCTAATATGTTCTAACTTGAAAGGCTAAAAATTGCATATCTTATTATAGTTGTCTCTGGAAAATGATACTTGATGTTAAGTAAAACAATTAGTTTTGTTGTCCTCCATAAAAGTGCAATGTGAGGATTACAGTAGAATCAGGAGAACACGGAACCATGGTTTCCTACAGACTGTTTTGCTGGAAATTGGGGTGAGTTCAGGCCAATGAGGATGTTATGAGCTGAAAAGACTTTTCTAGGACCCTGTGATGTTTGCAGAGTTACTCTTCAGGATGCCTTAATCCTTCTGCCACAGCATGCATCTCATTCCTCTTGTTTTTTCCCAGTAGAGATGGACTCCTGCCAGTTACTATTTCTGTACAATGAACCTTTATTGTACTTGAAGACTCTTTTTCAGACCCCTGTCTTAGGTTTTTTTTCTTTTGTAACACTTGAGAAGTCTTATCCTGCTAAGTGTGGACTAGGATTCTTTGTTTTCCATAGCTCACCGTGTAGCTCTGAACTAGCTCCAGGGCCGTGCAGCACAGCTAGCATCACATCTGCAGGAAACTACTTCCCTGAAGGTACTAGTGCGGCTGAGCTTTTGTTGGCAAATAGGTCTGCTTTTTATGCAATTGATTGGAATGGAAGAGGGAACCAGTGGGGATCTCCAATATATAGACTGGAAATATCCAAGACAATAGGACTCTGATGAGGCTGTGAGTATTGTCTCTCCCAAGTGGCTATTTGGACACCCTTGGTGGTGTTAACCACTATTGAAAATTGTAGTTAACTTGAAGTTTCCAATGCAATGGATAAAAAACAAAGCTCAAGCTGACTTGCTATGGTCAGATTTTCTGAAACAGGAAACAACTATGACTTGTTATATAATTCTGGTGAAATACAGAACTTAGAAACAAAGGCAAACTATTTGCATTAGCAAATGCTGTGACTCTCCAAGCCCTTCTGCCTCACCACATTGGAAACAGCTAACTAGGAAGTACCTTGTGAATTCTAAAAGCTATTTCTGTTTAATGAAAGAAAACTCATACCAAGACCACACTGTTTTCATTTGAACAAGATGTCCTCACTCTGAACAGTGACTAAGAGATGGCAATTCAGGGTTCATGTCACAAAGCATTGCTAGTTAGTTCATTACTTTGGCTCACATTTATTATCATGAAGGGATACCAATTCATTACCATATGATATTGTCAGGGAAAAAACCCTCCAAGATCAGATAGTTATTAACCATTTGAACTAAGGAAAAAAATTAAAGGTTAACTTTTTGGTAGGGAACTCTTTGAATACATCAATCTACTCTTGAAATCTCCATTTAGAAATGATAGCTTTTCTCCTATTTTCAAACGATACACTTCCGTCTCCCCATTATCCTGTGGTCCAGATGTACTAGTTATGGTTCATCTCATTTCACAATGACACATATATCACATTGGTGCACATAATCAAGTAGGCACCTGCTTCCCAGAGCCTGGCCAACAACAGTTACTCAGCACCAACCACTGAAGAGTAAGCATGATTTGATGGAAAATGGAAAGTGAAAGTTGTTAGACAGATAAGGGCAGAGAATTCTGATGGGATAATTTTGATGATGTCAGTAAAGGTCATTTGGCATGATATATATATATATATATATATATATATATATATCACTGTCAAACTTATTATTTATCAAGTGTTGTTGACTGAAATTATATTATTCCTAATCCACTTCAATACAGAACAAAAGGAAGGGATTTTTGGCTCATAATTGCAAGCAAAAATCGGCTTCCTTGGCTCTGGATGTAGATAAGTAAAAAGGAAAACAGCTTTTGTCACAGCTGGAGGAAGGGTCCTGAGTAAACATTGCACAGTGAAGTTCAGGCCTTTGATAGGAGAGCTGTGGAAGAGAGGCAGTCAGGGAAGTCCTATTAGAGGGTTATCATTGTCTCCAAACTTTTTGATCCTGTTTCTTTTCGTTCTTTCTCTTTTTCTCTAGCCTACAAACAAAATTTTAGGTTGAAAAAAATAAGACAGGTATACTTAAGGTTTATTTAGCAGCTTACAATTTAAGCTCATTAAAGTGCTACTAAGTATAGAACTTGGAGGTTTGAGTGACTGTTTTCAAGGAACAGTCACTCAATGTTAAGATCCCTCTACATTTTCTTCCCCATCTTTCTGTACATTGTGCCTCTGGAATAAAGCATGGAGCCAGACGCAGAAGTTCTGGGGTCTCCATAATCTTTGCAGATGGTCAGAGTACTTTCCTGACAAGGGGAATCCTCATCAGGACACATTTTGGATGCTAGAACCTACTGGCATTTGTGACTCCAGCCACCCAAGAATGGCTGAAGTACTCAGGTTGCAATCAGATTGCTTTTGAATTTTCATAAGTGTATTTAAGTCGAACTTATATTTTTTTAAAAAACCTTTTATTTCTGGACAGTGAATTGCAAATCAATCTTCACTCATTTGGTATAACCTCTGGCTCCTCAATCAGTTCAGTAGTGCTGACTTTGTAAACCAAAGACACTATTCATTGGTGAAAAAAATACTTTGGAGGTGGGAGGGTAAGGTTTGCATCACTCCTCCCAGTTTCCACTGGCACTGGGGCTGTATTCTGCTCCCTAACCCAGCCTTGAAGGTGGCCCTGCCTGTGCTTTTAGTGTCATCTTTTATAACTGTCTTCATCATTTCTTCTACTCCTGCATTTTCCACCTTGCTGTTTTCCAAGAGTTCTCACTTTCCGATCTTGTGGTTCTTATTGCCTGCTAGATCTTTCCATGGCTCACTTTCTTTAACTTCAGCTCAAACATCACCTCCCCAGAGAGGCTTTCTCTCACCACTTTCTATAGCTCTCCTTTGTGCCACTTTTTGTTATTCATTTTGTATTTGTCCTTGCCTGCCTTCTCTCAGGAGAATGTGTGCTTCACGAGGACTAAGTTGTGATTCTGCTGCTTCTCTTGCTGCTGGGACAAAATACCCGATACAAAAAATTAAAGGAACTGTTTATTGCAACTCACAGTTTGTTTAGATTTTCATTCCATGGTGAGCTGGCTCCAAGGCAGGGTGGCTCATGGCAGAGGAGAAGCAGCAAACCACATCTAGACTACCTGCTTTTAGGTAAGGTGCCACTTACACACAGCATAGGCCTTCCCGTGATCCACACCCAGCACTATCCCACACCAATCAGTGAAATGATCACACACCCTTGGTCCCAGTATCAAACAGTAAGGATCCAGCCACCTCTGAAAAGCCCCACTATGACCAAATGAGGCTTTGAAGGGACATCTAGATAAAAGCCAGAGCACACCTCTTGTTCACACGTAAATCCCCATTGCTTTGTATATACAAGAGTTTACTCAATGCTACTGAATGGTTGAATGAACTGAAATTAAGTTTCATGTTCTAGTCCATCACTCCTCTTATAACTTTGTTAATCCTAAGAACTCTCTAGACCTTAGCTTTGGTTTTATGAAACAGAAAAAATTTGAATCAGATTACTTAGGTTAGTTTAGTATCTGGTTTTGAATTTTTACATTGTTTGGGCACCACTGAATCCTGATTTGTTTTACATTCATAAGAGACTTGGAACAAAAGTGTATTATAAGTTAGGAATTATAAATGTAATGCTCATGTAAAAAAAATGGCTTCTGGTGATGGAAACTTTGACATAATCCTTGGAAAAACTTTGCTATCTATCACTCGTCCAACAAACCATCTTTGAGAATCAGGCACAGCATTGGGCTTTTTGGATGACCCTGAACAAGAGGAGCAAAAGCAGCTCTGTCCTCAAGGTTCTGAACTGCTCAAGGAGAAGACAACAGTCAAAATAGGCGAGTTGAGCAGAGTAGTAAGTGACCTGATGGGGTAATGTGTGGCTGTGCACTTGCAGCACATCTGCGAATGTGAGACATCAGGAATACTCTCTTGTGCTCCAGCAGTCCCCAGTAAGACTGGGGCACATTGTTATTCAGGTAAGAGGCAAGAGGAGGAGCTCCAGGAAGAGGCCAGAACATATCCTAAGGATGTAAAACAAGAGGGAGCATGGAGTGTATCTGTAATTTTTAAGTTAGAGTGGCTCCATCCTAGGCTAGAAGAAGGAGAGGATGGCAATGCAGCTGAACTTTGCTGGACACTAAGCACTAGAAAAGTAAAGGGAGGCCTTGAGCTGTCTGTCTCTCTGATTCTCCAAGAAGGAGGCCTTGAATAGTGCTTTCCCAGAAAATGCCAAAATAGGGAAAATTGTTGGGTTTGTGCAGCTGTAGAATTATTTATGCCCCATGGCATTACCTATAGCATCCATTTCTGGAAATGATACAGTCAGTGCTAGTGCTTCCTTATGATTCCATTTGACTTTCATGATATGCTGGGCATAGCCACATATGTGACTGGGATAAGTCCAGAGGGATATTTGTAGAGAAGCTCATACAAAATAACACTAAATAATACAGTGGATTTTCCAACTTTGCTACCTCTCAATAAACACCCTTATGTGTGTTCCAAGTTGAATCTATTCTGGTGTTCATTCTGGTCTTGTTCATTAGCTCTGTGACATTTGGTTTTTATCCCACTTGATTTGATGTGTCAAGTTCCCCAGGTTCTCAGCCCTTGTTGTCATGGTACTAAACATTGATGCTAGGCAATATACTGTTGAGAAAATGACATTTCAGAGATTTTATTTTTCCTAAAGCCCTGACCACACCTAGGAACTTTTTGTTCTAATAAGATTAAGCACTTCTTAAGATATCCAAATACAGGTGTGCTTTGGACTCAATATTTGTGGCGATGTTCATCCCACATTTGTATGTTGAAACCCTAATCCCAAGTACCTCAGATTGTGACTGTATTAGGAGATAGTGCCTTCAGAGTAATGATTAAGTGAGATTATTTAAATGGGTCCTAATCCAATGAGACTGGCGTCCTTATAACAAGAGGAAGTTGAGATGCAAACACACAGAGGGAGCCTCAGGAGAAGACAGAGAAGACAGCCATCAACAAGCCAAAGAGAAAAGCCCTCTGAATATACAATGTTGATAACACCTTGGTTTTTTGAGCCTCTAAAATGATAACAAATTTCTGTTGTTTAAGCCAATCACACTGTAATGCTTCACTACTGCAACACTAGATAATTAATACAAGATAATACAAATTTCTTTGTTGTATAAATTGAAGATTGCATGTAAGTCATTCATTTATAAACTAAGGTAGTATATATATATTTTGTTGATGTAGGAAAAAGTGTTTATATTATTTTTCAGGATGGATTATCAGAACTTGCTGTCAAGGATGTTATAAATTTTCCCTTACACATCTGCAAGACCTTCTTGAAGGGGCAATTAAGTCTGGCAATATGAAAATGATTAGTTATTATGAGATGTAGTACTTAATAAAAAAATACTAGATATCTAAGTGTGTTGGTGCATGTCTGTTATCCCAGTACCATACTCTAGAAGGCTTGAGACACCAAGATTATAAATTTGGGCCCAGCCTGGGCACTTAGGCAATTTAGAGACACTCTGTCTCAGAGTAAGAAATGGCTGAAGATGTATGTATCTCAGTGTAAAGGTCTTAGATTCCATCTACAGAGGCATAGATACAATAAGTAAACAAGCAAGCACTAGTCCATCATTGTATCGCCAGAGCACAGCTAATGGAGCTCAGATCAAGCCACATGCTTTGAAGTGAATATAGAGCTTATAATTTACAATTTTTCCCTTGTCCTTCTAGTTATTTTACCTATATTTTCTTCTTCATGGTGCCCAAGTGGTCTATTTTATAAAATGAATCTAGCTTCTGACTGATAATATGAAAACTGCCATACACTCTTAGAACTCAAATAGATTACTGTGGTAGCTAATGACGTTTCTATTCTGCAGAGTGTATTAAAGTACATAGTCCCTATAAACTATATCATGTTATTTTTATTGTGACAAAACTGGACCAATGATGTGAAGGTAGCAAGCTACCTGGCTTGAATCCTCATGTGATAGATTTACTTCAGGCAGGGATAGTGTCTTCTGAATCTTTCCTAGCTCTTGAATTAAAAGAGGCCCATATCAGATGATTTTGCATAAGTAACAGAATCTATGTTATTTATACATGCATGTAAAAGACTAGTGTAAAAGACTTAAATAATTTGTTTTGGCAAAATTTTATTGAGCATAGCACAGTACTATGTTTGTCATTTTTGATAGACAGTATCTACATCCAGCTCACTTTCCTTCTGAGGCCTGCTCTCCAACTCTTTGCCAGCGAGCTTCATTGGTAGTCACTCTAGTCTCCAACCGTACTGCCCTGAATGCACCCGATCTCATCTGAACTCATTCTTACGTCAGCTCCGGGTGTGAGCGTATAACATGAGAGTGACCAATGAGAGCCTTCTGTTCCTGGGACCATGGTGATTGGTTCAGAGATAGAAATATACATCAGTTAAATTGAGACACATTAATGATATGTAACTGATTTTAAATGTGAACATTTATCAACCTGTCGGAAAACAGATCACTAGCACTGGAACCTGAGGTCACTGTGAAGCAAAGCAAAGTGAAAGAATGGGAGGGGACTAAGTCCTGGAAGCACTGTGGGAGTTGCTCCTAATGCTAGAGCTTCCTTTGGGCTTAGCAACCCTGTAAACCAATAAGATTTATCTCATGCTATGTATTCATTTCAGACATATTTCTCTAAAATTCACTCTGTCTCCATCTTATATCTTTCACATTTCAATATTTGTCTACAATTTTTAATATAATATTTAATTATTGATTTTCAATAAAGTAAAAAAAAGTAAAAAGAAAATAAAACATATCCACAGACAATATACTCACAAAAAGCTTTCACACACTGTGAAAGGAATCCTAGTCCATGGACAAAGTCTTGTCAGTTTGACTTTAGATACTGTCCTCTTTGAAATATGAGCCAAATTGTCATGAATCTTCCTATTTCCTGTGGTTATTACGAGGGCCAATTTGAAAATATATATTTTGGTGGCCAGGGATTAGCTCAGTGGCTTAAGATCCTGCCTGACCAGTGCAAGGTCTTGAGTTCGATTCCTGGTGTCACAAAAATAAATAAATAAATACATAAATATTTTAAATGTTTTGTAAAATATAAAGCCCTCCTATTGCTTTTACCTATGAAAGTTTTGACAGTGGGCACTGAAAATGATGGCAAAGAGTGATTTAATTGGACGTTGTCAATCTCACTGTTTGTGGATGCATGTTTTAGTTATTTTATGCCTCAGAGCCAAAGGAAACCATGCAATGCCAAAACGGAAAATGAAAAGATACTGAGTGACAAGAATTTGAATCTGCTTTTGGAAAGATCCTTATTCTGTAGATATTCCATAATGTAGAATAAGTGAGAAAAAATTTAAATGTCACTCATATATTACCTAGGTATACTGTGTTGTGTTTTACATATTTCATCCCTTTTATTTTTCACAACATCCTTGTGAGGGAGGTGTGATTACTTCTATTATTCAGATGAGGAAACTAAGACTTAAAAACAATAAGTTCCCCAATGTTGTACAGAGAATATGAAGTGTTAGTGGCACACAAATCAGTCTATCCATCTTCAGCATATCTGGCTTGTTTTTTGCTATAGGGTCTCACTATATGGTGAGGACTGGCCTTAAACTTGCTTACATAGCCCAGGTTGATCTCATGCTCACAGTGATTCTCCTACCTCAACCTTCCAAGTGCTGTGATTACAAGCATGCAGCAGTATGCCTGGCTTACTTTTCTTCTTAACCCAAATATTTGGGAAAAACATAGGTACAGGTGAGCCTTACTTATTCTTCTGTTGAATTGTTCTGATAAATGATGTGTTATGGTTAAGTTGGAAGATAGAAAGGCAAAAAGCAGTGGCCCAACAGTCAGTCTGATTTCTGCCAAACCGTGGAATGAGAATGAAATATAACAACCATTGTTCAATACTTGTCATTTTGTTTCATGAAATTGTGTATTATTTCTGTTGTTTTTTTACTATTTTTATACTCTTTAAACAAAATAAAAGGGCCTTCCAGATAGTACAGTGTATTAAACACCTGCTTAGGCAGACACATGGACTGTGGTTTAATCCCCTAAAATGGTGGTTGAGACTGGTCATGGTGGTACACGTCTGTAATCCCAGTGCTTGGGAGGCTGAGAACAGGAGAATCACTATGAGTCAGATCTGTGTAGTGAGACCCTGTAGATCCTGTAGGCCCTGTACTAAATACAAAAAAAAATTAAAAATTAATTTCAATAAATGAATAGATATGGCTTTTACTTGTTAAAAAGCATGAAATAGAAAGTAGATAAAATATGTATCTAATAGCTACCATATTGACCAAGGAAGTTCCAACTTTTTTGCAATTATGACCCTTAAACTAGATGAAAAATAGGAGTAGGGTTGCAAAACAAATTGGTCTAAGTAATCTGGCAGTCTGATAAGTGAGACCCATCAGGTAAGAAGCAACCTAGAGAGGTATTTAGACATTTAAGAAGTATCGCCGACAAAACTTGGTA
This sequence comes from Octomys mimax, assembly GCA_002564305.1. Taxonomy (NCBI): domain Eukaryota; kingdom Metazoa; phylum Chordata; class Mammalia; order Rodentia; family Octodontidae; genus Octomys; species Octomys mimax. The sequence goes on along the minus strand of NDGM010346074.1, from coordinate 997 downwards.
AGTGTTTGCATCTAAGGGGTAAGGAGGAGCCAACAGTAGGTTCAAAATGATTTCTTAAAATGTGTATTTCTGTCTCTGTCTGTCTGTGTCTGTCTGTCTGTCTGTCTGTCTCTCTCGGATGTTTTCTGCTTCCCAAAAAACCTCAAATAAAATAAGGCAGCTATAGTTTTGTTTTACTTCAGAATCAGATCCATATTTGGATTTCTCAGAAAGATTAGTGTCTTTATATTTTTATATTTTATATTTCTATTCTAGTACACGGTTTTAGTTTAGTATAGGAGCACATATATGAAGGAAGACTATATGGAGACTGCAGAACTAAAGAGAAAATACCCTGTTAGAGAAACCTTAATATATCGTTAAGGGTGACACTCTTGGGGACGCTATCAAAAGAAAGAGATTATAGGAGAAAGCACTGTATTGTGCTTATAGATAACCCTCAAAGTAACTTCTCTCAAGGCATTGGTTTGGATTGCTTGCTGAATGTGAATTTCACGGTTGACATAAGTCATCTCAAAACCTGTAGAAGGAATTTGGGCAGAGGAAAAAGATTCGTGTAATCTTCTCTGGTTGCTTCTATTACAGCATCTTGAGCATCTCTCTGCTCCCTCTCTGGCCACCTGAAGGGTTTCACACTTTGTGCTGTTATTTTCATGGTGGGACTTTTCCCCAGCTGTGGTGTGACAGGCAACAGTGAGGCACGTATAGGCATGTCTTGGCTGCTTACTTTTAATCGGAAAATATTTTTCAGAATACATGGAGGGGGCTGGAGAGATGGCTCAGTAGAATAAATGCGTCCCTGGTAAGTGTAAGGGCCTGAGTTCAATCCCCAGTTCTGAAAAAAAGGGGGGGGGGAGAAATATTTTAGCCTTAACTTTAAATTCTTTAATGTAGATATTTTCTGATTATTGTTTTCTAAACCATACCAAAATGTAGAAGAAAAAGAAGGAGGAGGAGGAGGAGGAGGAGGAGGAGGAGGAGGAGGAGGAGGAGGAGG
>NDGM010346006.1:0-10234 GCA_002564305.1 Octomys mimax | reverse complement strand
CACACACACACACACACACACACACGCACACACACACAAATTAGAGATGAAAATGGGGCTACACTACAGTTCTTGTAGACACTAAAAACAAAGAAAAACCTCAAAGGAAATGCGTAGATCTTGAAAACTTAGATGAAAGAGAGATGGTTTAGAAAAATCACAATTTATTGAAACAAAAACAAAAACAAAGGGAATGAATAGAGGGACGATAGATGAGAAGATACTTTATCTGACAAGTTGTACACTCAATTACTGATATAATCTTGTTTTTTGACATGGCTTGAAATTGCAGTCAACAGTAGAGAAGATGAGATTCCCTTACATAGGATTTTAATGAGAGTGCACTTAAAATACTGATGAACATTGATGTGCATATCAGAAATGTCATTACTGAAGGCCTATGTGTGGAGCAGACTTAAAGCACATGGTGATAGATATACTTTTTTTTTTAAACCTAAGGTAGAAGATTTATGAACATGGGCAATGGAAGAATTGAATGTGATGCTTTGGAGAGTATATAAGACGTGCCCTGTGGCAAAAGCACAAATGGTTCTTCACAAGCAACGTCATATTTCTGCTTTCTAATTCAATTTTCCTGAGAACCGAAGCTCAAAGGGGTTGGGAATTTTGCACAAGATCTCACAATTAGTATATGGTGGAGGCTACATCTCTAATAGGTTTGTCTATATCTCAATTTAATATTATTGTTTGTCACTGTAATTCATTTTTTTACCTCGCTAACATGCAATTACAGTTCTATAGTGATTGTAGGCTAAGAAATTTGATGAAGTTAATTTTAGTTTGTGAAGTTTTCTTTTGCAACATTGCTTTGAGTTTTTTATTTTCAAATAACATATACAATTATAAATGGATGCTATTTAAAGGTAGCTGAGTACCAGTTCTCATTCAACCTTCAGACTTTTTTGAGTACTTAAATAAACTATGAAAAATATTCATATCTAGGAAAGACAATAAGAAAGCACACCAATCTTAAACTAGTTCTTTCTAGCTAATAAAAGAATGAACATAAGTAGACAGATATACATTTTTTCAATAAGTGATCCAATAGTATTTTCTTTTGCTTTTCTGTTTTGAAACTAATATTTTTCTATTTATTCATATATATGATTCTTAAATCCTTTTAAATATGCAAGCATTTTACTTGATAACAGTTAGACTAATTTATGGAGCAGATTAAAAAAATCCGAGCCTAATATGAAGAAACCTACATTAGAATCACAATATTCAAACACCGTAGGCTAAGGAATAGAATGAGTTCTGTCCATGGCATAGCAAAAAGGCAGATACAACCAACATGCCTAAGAACATATATTCTGAGAAAAGAGTGATTTTCCAGAGGATATGAATAACAACCCTTCTAGAAATTCAGCAGTGAATTTACATAAAATTAAACAAGCTTCTTTCAGTAAACAACTATTCAATAAGCACTATGTGGTCAGCAGTAATTCAGCCATAGGAAATTCAGTAGGAGCCAAAACAGAACAGGACATGATTACAGATCTTGTATGTTAGAAATTTTAGTGTGTGAAGCAACAAACATTAAAAACAAACATTTACATAATATATACGATATTTAATTTTATAATTTGGGTAGAATTGAATTTATCTGAGTTAATTCATGGGGCAATTTTTGATCCAGTTTCATGAAGAAATAATAAGAGGTGAATTAAAGCTGTAACAATAAATGGGAGAATAAAATGAAAAGAATCATGTCCAGGTGGTTTTGTCAACTGAAAATCCTTCCTCAAATCCATTCAGCTAAAGTATAGCTAATATAAGGGATGGCAGATGGAAGCTTTGTGATTCCAGTTGCATCTCAAAATGATGGGTCCTCAGGGTAAAACATAATCTATGAAAGCTGAGGCCATGACTGTAAATAAGAGTATAATTCCAATGTTTCAGGTTTTTATGTATGTATAGGATCCGTAATAGAGTCCTCATCCTACAAGGAAACATGAGACACACAGAAGGTCAAGAGTAAGTGAAAAGACACAGGAATAAATGAATGCATAAAAGAAGATTAAGGCAGAGTGGGGAGGGGTGGGAGGTGAATTTAGAACAATCTGAGGTCATAAAAGTGCAGTGATATACACAGAGCTCTGATACTAGAATGGAGACATGAGTGATGTTAGTGAACAAGCCACTGGGGTGCCAAGGGGAAGACTGTGCTAGGGAAAGAGTGCCAAGGCCCCCTAGTTACAATCAAGGAAGACTGAGAAGGACTTCTACATGATATTCAAATAAGATAATACTTTTAATAATCAATGGATCTTACAGTAAGTAAAAAGGAAAGGAAGAAAAAATTGCTACTATTCTGAACAACATACTATCTGTAAGGTTAAGGAGATTGATGACCACTGACTCAGTTTACCACCTGTTGTAGTTCGGGTTTACAAGGGAAACAATTTAATCGAGGACACATAGTTTCTAGGATAATTTTATAATATTCACCCAAAGCATCAAATGTAAAAATGTGCATGATATCTGTTCTCACACTAGAGACCCAAAGAATCCAGCTGAGGGCCTGGATCCCATGGCAATGCCCTGTATGAAACCAGCTGAAGACCTAGACCCTACAACATTGTCTCATGTGAGTCTGTACCAAGGACCTGCACTGGGAAAGTCCAAAGGTCAGTGGTGGGAGCTAGAGAGTCTGCACTATCAGGAAGAAGGATCTGTGCCAGCAGGGGAAGGGATCTGCACTGGAGCCAGGAAGCGGTGCTCAAAGTAAGGATCAGAGCTCCCCAAAGAGAGCCACAGCCATCCTCAGTGACAGTAGGGACTGGAGCTCCTCCAACAGTACCTGAGCTCAGATGAGGCAAGCCAGCATGATGAGAATCTCCTGAAGAACCAATAGTGCAGCTTCTTCCTCACTAGTTCTCTTTATTATGATGTTGGCAACAATCCTCAGGTGCGACTTGCATACCCAGCACCACACCAACTGAGCCCGGAATTACAAACTGCTATAGAATCCACCACATTCCACCCCTGGTCAACTTTATAGCCAGGCACATTTCTTTAAGAAGTAGACTCCAGTGGCAGATATATGAAAAGTTAACACATCTTGGTCTTTTCTGGTTTACACTAATATACCAATTACATATAAAATTCTCATTGCACTCATTTCTGCACCAAAAGAAAAATATTCAAAGGGTGATCAAAATTCAATGTTAAAACCAGAATATTGGACTAGTTAACATGTTACAATCATGCATCCCAAAATGACATTAAAATCGCATTGAATCCTTGCTTCCTATCAATTTTTTTTCAGCCTTCCAAGTTCTGGGATTACAGATATGCACCACCACGCCCAGTCTCCATTACCATCTCAGCATGCCCAATGCTGGGGCTGGCATAGCATGCTGGGGATCAAACCCTGGCTGCTGTGCTATGCCTAACCAGGTGCATTAGTCCTCTGAGCTGTCAGGCCGGCTCCCATCAAATTTTAACAGCAGACCATAGAAATACTAAGAAACAGGGATCTCCTGCATTTCCACGTATACTCTTGCTCTCAGGTGAAAGGCTTCAGTTCACTTTTCCATCGTCTTGTGCCTTCTCAACAACTTCTTTCTCCTGTATCTCATCCTTGTAATCCACAGCTGCACTAGAGCCAAATGCTTCAAATCACCTTGCTGATTCTTTGCTCTTAATTTCATAGATTTGAACAAAATCCTCAACAGTAATCATGCCATCATCCCACAAGTAGACTGCATTGAATTCTTTCTGCCACTCAGGCAGTATCTCTAAACACAAGCAAAATGCAGACCAATTTCTTTCCAAAGCACAACACATATCACCTGAGATGCAGCAGCCACTGTAGTCCTCAGTGGAAGCCTCCTGAGTCAGCAGAATTTCCATCAGTGCTCTGATTTTAGCAGACTCTGACCAGAGTCTCCCTACATAGTTTAGAGCAGGCAGGGGATGCCTCTTTGGCCAGACTCTGAAAATCTTTCCAAATTAATTATGAAGGATCTGAAGCCACATGACCAGACAATGCACAGCAATGACCCCACTCTCCAAGTACCAATATCTGTCTTATCAGGGTTTTACTAGGCAAAGAGATATATCACAAGCTATACAAATGTATAAGAAATTACAAGATTTGCTTACATGGTCAGCCATAGAGTCGGATGAGGAAGCGTGCAGAGGGCGTCTGCACAGTAGAAGGCGAAGGCTTCAGTCCAAGGTCTGGAGCTCACTACAGTGTTCTACGCAAGTCCATATCAGGAGACCAATTGGTCCTTGCCAGAAAGCTGAAGGACCCAAGGCAAAAGTGGAAGAGTCTGTGCTAGAAACCAGGAGATGACGTCCAAACTGAAGGCAAAGACTGGGGCTTCTCTGGAGAGCGGAAACCCGTTCCTCCTTCCTCATTTCCCTTTCATACAGTCCAGGTGATGAGCCACTCTAGGGTGGAGAGTTGCTGAGCCAAATTAGTTAATGCTTCTAAACTCAGTTTGACACAATCAACCACTACACCACCCCAATACCTTTTAACGAAAGACTTTTAAGATCACAGATCCTTTGGGAATATGAACTGAAAGTGCATAGCATTTGTCAATGTTTTACAGTGTAATTCTTATTGTTAAAGTGATGTTTGTACTTGAAATTGGAACAAAATTATTTTAGGATTTGACCAGTATAGCAAAACTTTAACTATACTTAAAATACCTGGGTTTAATCTTAGCCTTCAATATTTACTAACTACAACCACAAGCAATTTAGTTATTACTTTAGTTCTTTAACATAGACAAATGATACTTCCTGTGAGTTTTTTTCACAAAGAGTGGGAAACATTACATCAGTGGGATAACATGCGATAAGATGATTAGAAATTAAGTGTTTTTTAAAATTGAAATACAATAATGGCACTGGTAATTTCACTAATATTCATGCAAACCAGTACAAAGTAGAGACACAGCCACTTAAGTTCAGATCTCTGTTTTGTGCTGGGATTAAGTTGGCCAAATTCTTTAATTTCTTCACTGTTTGGTTTTGTCAAAAGCAAAATGTGGGTGGTTATGCTGCTTATTTCTTAGAATTGTGGGATGTCCATTTTTGCTATATAAAACATGTTTAAAATAATGTCCGTGAAGTATTTTTTAATTTAGTAGCTGGCACAACCTTGAATGTACAGCAAATTTTGGTCATTGAGGTCTATGTAAATTGGAGCAATGAGGCCTATGCTGTACGGAGCCCAGCTGAAGCTGGGGTTGGCTGAAGCTGGAAAAGAGTGACACATGTGTGACGTGGCCAGCCTTACAGCATGAGAGCTCCGCAAAGCACAGAAGCTGCAGCTTATTAACTGATTGAGCAGTAGAGAGGCTGAGCTTAATAACCTCTCTAGGTAGATATAAATTTTCTATGGTGCTTGGGCAGTTCCTGTCCTGCACTCAAAAGCAGAGCAGCTCTACCTGATGGAGGTTTTTGTCTCCTGTCTGCCTTCATTCTCACTGCCATTCCTCTCAGGAGTATAGCAGGATCCCTACAAGCCATCATAGTAAACAGTAGAAAGCATACTTGGCTGAATTAAATGGAAAGAAACTTTCCAGAGCAGTATTGGTAATTCCAACAATGGTAGGATGAAAGGCTGGAAAAGTTAGGTTCTGAAAAAAGACAAGTGGAACCTAGGTAAGCGATATCATAGGCTAAAATCCCACTACAGAACCTAATGGCAGCACTGGACATGTCACACGCAGCCACTTGGCTGTCACACGCAGCCAAGATCATGGTGATCTTGCCACTGACACCACTGGAAAACTACTTTTGTGGACCTCTTTCTTTTAGTACTTTGAATCACTGATTTCCACCTGAAAGTTCCAGGCTATTGTGTGACATTAACAAAGCATAGGGCTAGGGAGATAGCTCAGTAGAATGGGCACCTGCCTGGCAAGCGCAAAGTCCTGAGTTCAATCCCCAGTACCACAGAAATAAATAAACAAAAATAAATCACAGTTTGTGTCTAGGTTGTAAGAGGCCTAGGAAGATCTTTATCTAAACTCACCTCTCCCATAAAAGCACATAAGATGATAAAAAAAAATAAATCTTTCAATATGAGTTTCCAAATTTGGGAAGCAAGAAAAAAATAGTGAAAGGAAGGGGAAGGAAGGAAGAAGAAAACGAAAGAAAGAAAGAGGCCAGGGAGATAGCTTAAAATAAGTACTTGCTTGGCAAGCACAAGGTCCTGAGTTCTATCCCTGGTACTGAAAAAGAAAAGAAAAGAAAGAAAGAAAGAAAAGAAAATTCCACTAAAATGCTGAGCTTTCGAGGCAGTGAAATTGCTCTATGCCCACAACATTTAGTGTGGGCCCTGAACTGCTTGTTCAAACCCAAGCTTGCTTGCTATTGCTCTTGTCCAGATTGGCTGAGACTTTTGCTCCCTTCGTCCCTTGGGACTGTGCTGTAAACTTTCAGCAGACAGAGTCTTTTTGGAAACTCTGTGATCTCTGGGCTTCTTTGTTGTGGCAACAAATGACACGGAAGGAACTCCTGAGTATGAATAATTGTTTGGAAGAGTATAACTATTTGATAAGAGGATGGAGTGCCAGACCAATTTACACATCCTTATTTTATAGCCAGCACTGTTGGTCAGTAATTTTTAATTATTTCTTAATTAAAAAGTTAAAAGGCAAGCATTCACATCAAAATGCTTTAGTGTAATATATAGGCATCATTTGGGAAACAAAATTCTTCCATGGGGGTTGATATGTAAGCTGTCCTTTTGTAGTCACCTGTAGCATCCCCAGGTAATTTCCAAGTCCTGCAAATGAATACACAATGGATGACTCATCATAACCTTTGGGAGTGGAAACAGAGTTCTCTTGGTTTATGAATAAATGGCAATGGCAATATTTCACTTAGAAAATCTTATATTCAACAATATGTATATTGTAATGTATCTGGACAAAAGAACCCTTCAAAAATTATGTTATAAACAAATCCTGCCCACCGTGCACACATAAAGTTTAAGAAATGAACAGGGATTTTAGTCCAAGTCCTGTCAATCATGGATAGGCCTGGTGAACCCCTCATTTAGGGAAGGGTCCTCTAAAGAATGCAAGGACACAGCCAACAGAGGTGGAGCATTTTGAAAAAGAAGAGTCACAATTCCTGAACTTAGCTTATGGTGTGTGTCAGTGTCCCAAGGCTCCCTGGAGTAGTAATTCTTATAGGATAAATTTAAATCATTTTAAAAGTAAGTTGACACATTTCTGGAACACAAACCACTTGCACAATTATTTCTCAAATACAACACAGTGCATATTACAAAAAAATAAGATTCCCAGTAGATCATGCAATACTAGGGAGTCAATTGTAATAAAACAGACATACAGGTAATTAAGTTATGGGAGCCTGAAAATGCAGACATTTAAATAAATACACTTTTGTACGTAAAAACACAGAAATTTGACTTTTGGCATAGAACTAATACCTTTACAAATAAAAATTCATGAACTAAGAAATCATATGCAATATAAACTCAACTGATGGGTTAAAAGCAGAAGACATGACAAAGTGACAAAGAAATCAGTATGACAGAAGATAGTTAAAAATAAGTAAGTAAATGAATAGACTGAAGTGCAGTAAGATATAAGGATCAAAATAAAGTTGTAAAGAGGGAAGAAAATGTCATGTATGTGGATGAATTCCCAGAGAAAGAGGGAAAAGTAGAGAGTAACTGTGATGTGATGCTTAAAATTTCCCCCAACTGATTGGCATTCAGCTACAGAACCAGGTGAGGAGTCCCAAACATTCCAAGCAAGGTAAATGAAAAGAAACTCAAGCCTATGCACGGAGAGATCCCCCTTCCTCCCCACACGTTTCCAGCTAAAATGACACAGAGGCTGGCATGAACATCAGCCACACAGTAGGGCCCCAGCCAGGATGCACAGAGTGGACAGGAGGACTAGAGGCCTGAAACTGTCAGAGAAGCAAGAGGTGGAAAGCTAGGAGAGCCAGAACTATGCTTGGGGTTGAGGACACATAAAATAAAAGCAGGTGGGTGGAGCTTCCCTTTTCTTGCTTTTTTTTGGTTTTGTTTTGTTTTTTCTCTCTTGCTCTCTTTTTTTTTTTTCCCCTCTTTTCTAAATGGTTGGGGAAAAATCTAGCTACTGAAAGCTAATCGCATGTCCCAAACTCACTGACCAGGTTTGGTAATCATATTCTTACTCCTTTATTATATATTTTTCCTGCCTTTTTCTCTAGTTTCCCAAATCTTACATGATTACTCTTTGTCCTCCAGCCTGGCTTCTACTTTTCCAGTTGCCTTTGTTTTATTCGCTGTCTTTATTAAATTTCCCCATCACAGGATAAGAGCATTCCACCAAGGGGAGCCCCTTCGCATTCACATGCAATCTGCCAATTTACAATTGGATCTGGAATATAGGTGTATATTTTGGTTAAAAGTCCAGGCACAGTTTGTCAGGGTCTAAACTGTGCTAAATGCTATTGTTATTGCTAGTTATGCTACTTTAGCTAGATTGTCATTTCAGCTTTAACTAGTTGTTCTCACTTCTCTAACCATGCTGGGCAGTTCTGGGGTAATGACCTCACCATACTCAAGCTCCAGAGGACTGGGGACTAAGCGAAATGTATGATAATATCTTACACTTAATTACTTGGAAAGGCAGGATCTTGGGACAGTCACAAAGCAAGACCCTCCTACACATGCATAATATCCCTGAATAAATTATGTAGAGAAGCCTCAACATTAGTGGGTTAGCTACCTACTTACAAGGACCAACAGAGAAAACAAAATAAAAAATTTTGAATGAGAAAATGACAAGTTGTTGCGTAAGAAAAATGCAACCTCAGACCTCCAGTCCACACAGAACAGGCGCAGGAGGCAAACAGGGAAAAGGAAGACCCATACCTGACATTTCTGAAATGATAGCAACTGGAGTGAAGAAACAAATCAGTGAAGCTATAGAGAATATTATATCAGAAATAATCTCTCAGGTAGAAATGAAATGTCCCCAGAGAGATAGCTCAGTGGACTAAGTGCCTGGTTAGGCAACTGGAGGGACCAGACTGCCAGCACCACGTGCCATGCTGGCCCCATCCCCGGGTGCACTGAGCTGGCCCTTGAGACTGGGCGTGGTGGTGCACGCCTGCAATCCCAGCCCTTGGGAGGCTGAAAACAGAATCACTGTGGGTCTGATCTATATAGTGAGACCCTATAGACCCTGTTCTAAATACATTTTAAAAAGCATTACACATTATTTTCAAAAATTAAAATTTAAATTAAAAACATTAATAGACTGAAGAGGTGATACTCTCTAGTGCTAAAATTTTCAGTTCAGCAGAAAAATACAACATTCAAACTATGGGATATAAAATAAAAAATACACATCCATAATCATTGTGAGGTAGTTTTTTTTTTGTTTGTTTGTTTGTATTTTAGGACAGGGTGTCCAGGGTCTTACTGTGTAGATCGGACTCGTAGTGATCCTCCTGTTTACATCCTCCTAAGTGCTGGGATTACAGGCACACCCACCACCATGCCCAGTCTCAATCAATGTCCTAGTGCACCCCGGGGGCAGGGCCGGCACAGCAGGCCCTGGGATCTAACTCTGGGCCTGTGCATCTGCCTAAGCAGGCACTTTACTCTGCTGAGCTATTTGGCCAGCCCTTTTGTGAGGTAGTTTCAATCACGTGTGTTAACATATAGAAAAAGGCAAGAACATTAAGAATACAGATTGCTTGAACACCCCAACCAACAAATCAAACTAATAATGTATATAGGACACAATTACAAGTGTATATTAACTTCTAAAACAAGAGGATAAATTCAAAAACTGACCAAATGCTGAGCCAAACAGCAACTCAAATTTCAGGAGTTGAAACGTGTATCAATGCTCTCTGGTTATACTGTAATAAAAATTATAATTAGAAATACCTTTATATTTGTTATTGCTAGAATTACCTCACAGGAATATTTTTCTTCTTCCTTTTCTTTTCCTTTTCCATCTTCTTCTTTTTCTGTTTTTGTCATTAGGAAATAGTCTCATTGTGCAGTTCAGGCTGCCCCTCAGCTCACTATGTGGCCCAGGCTTGGCTCAAATTCTCAGCAATCCTCTTGCCTCAGCCTCCCACATGCTGAGATTATAGGTGCACACCAGTGTAGGAATGTTCTTTTTTTTCTGCTTAAATATATTTTATTTTATTTTTTCCCATAATTTTATTGAGAAACAAATAGCAATGAGACAGTTTCAAA
>NDGM010345870.1:0-10477 GCA_002564305.1 Octomys mimax | reverse complement strand
TAGTTCTGTCATTTGAATATTATAGGTGTGTTAACTCAGCAAAAATATTCTAAAACAGTCCAGCATGTTTTTGTTGTGAATTGTCTGCCCTACGATTTGCCCATGTTTCTATGGCGTTCATCTTATTGACTTCTCGGATCTTTGACTTAGAGAAAGAGATATAGATATGCACACATAGCCTTGCGATTGACTCAGTGCCACCGGAAGTGACAGACAGCACCCGCATACGCACTGTGAATATTAGTATTCTGAATCTGTCACTTACCCTTTAATTTATTTATGACTTTTTCTTGACTTTAGTCCTTTTTACGTCATCTGACTCATCACACTCACTCTTTATGCTTCCTTCCTTTGTGTTCCCGAAGAACAGGTTTTCTTTACCTCTAAATCTCTTTCATTTCCCCCTTGCTTTGTCGTTCATTTCTTTTTCCAATTTTAAAGGAGAAAACATCAAAAACAAATGACAAGAGCAAAGACAAAAACAAAGTAACATAATGCAGTAAAAAATGGTGCAGAGTTTCAAAACAAGAATAGAAAATTAACAATGGTCATTATAAAAAACAATGGTTGTTGCATTACATATTATTGTCATCAAATTTGTTGCTTAGATTACCCGAATTAAGCATGCAAGATTGACCAAACAAGTAAACATTAACGCTTCCTTTCACTAAACTTAATTTTTTCTTTGTCCTTTTTATTTATTCATTTTTAAAATTTTATTTATTTGGTACACGGTCTCTCTATGCAGCTCAGACTCTAGTGATCCTCCTATCTCAGCCTCCCCAGAGCTGGGATTACCCCATGTGCAACCAGACGCAGTCTTGGTGAATTACTCAGCACACCCAGGGTTCCTGGGCCAGCATAGCATGTGGTCCCGGGATCGAACCCAGGTCCTTGCGCTTGCTAGGCAAGCACTTAGACCACTGAGCTATCTCCCCAGCCCCTTTTTGTCTTTTTCATTTTCTAATTTATTTTAAAGAGAGTATAAAAATATTAGATAAGACATTAGAGATGTTGCACATTTAGAAGAACAAGATGAAAGGTATTCACCCTTGGTTGTTACATTGCACATCGCTGTCCTGGATGTAGTTGCTCAGATCACGACTATTAGCACATGGAGTTGACCAAAGTTAAAACTTTAAACATAAACTACTACCTTCCAAAAACGCATAGAAATTAATATAATCATTTCAGCTCTCCTGAGTATTTACTTACATGATTTTCCCCCTTCCTTTTTCCTATCTTTTCTCCTTTCCCTCATCTCAATTGTTTATTCCTTGTGTTCAGTTTCTTTTTGTTTTACTGTATCTATTGAACCTTTCATATCATTTATTTCTTTACATGTAACTATCTGTATTTCTTTATTTATTAAATTAAAATACAATTTTAATTTTATGATTATTCAAAATCATATAGGTTCTTTGTTGGATTTTTTTTACATGAGGAAGGAAAAGTCCTCTGATAACTAAGCAGCCTCTTTAGTTAAATATCAAAATTCTGGTTATTAATAACAAAGAAAGCATTCTTTTTCTTTCAACAACCACTTGTAATCAGGATGTCATATTTAAGACTTGCTCAAAACAAATCTTACAAGATATTTTCATTCCGCAATTGACTTTTAAAACCCCTCAATATATTAAAGATATCTGTCCACATTTACACTTACTTATACATCTATGCCATTTTTTAAATGCTACACACGAAACTCTAAACGGTGAGAATTGGTTTAGGGGTATGCGGCGAGGACTACTTTATTAATAACTGCCTACAATAAACAATTATCCAATTATCCCGTTGCATTTATGGGAGAAATAATTTTTTTTGCAGAACAGAAACAGCATCCCTAGCACATAACAAATGTCTTGTGCTGCGTCCTGTGTGCAGGCTCCTTTGCTTTGTCTATTAATCTGGGACTGCTTCTGTGTATGATCTTGCACTGTTCTGGGGCACCTGCATCGTCCCTTCGAATGTCTCCTAGTAGAAGTGAAAGCAGGGGAGGGCAAAAAAGAAAAAGAAAGCACAACTCAGAGAGCCACTGAAGGCCGAGGATCCTGCGAAAGCAGCCCAGCGACCTCTAGCTCCATGGGCTTTTCAGCATCCACTGGTCTATGTTTGCAGGCAGAATGATCATGTTCATTGTGGGGACCTGATATGCGCCCTGTCACGTCTTCAGGCTTTTTATGTCCCTGCCCGTCCCACCATCTCTTGGTCCCCGTCCCTTTTGCAAAATATCTATGTCCCTATTAGCTATCTTTTATTTTGTTCTTGAAATTATTTATTTTTCCTTGCTGCTCTTGTTTAGTCCAGTGGTTTGGTTTGGTTTGCTTTGGTTCAGTGGAGTTCCTGGTGAGGCATAAAGGCAAAGATGTCAGCTCACCTGATTTCAAATGGCAGCTCTGCCAGGACAGAGAAGAGCTGCTGGTTTGCTTCCCACTATCCTACACCGGAAGTGACCAGGTATGCTCAGCTTGCTAGCACTGCCTGGGACCCTGAGGCTCCTTTGTGCAAGGAAAGGTGACTCTTTCCTGCTAACCTACGGCCAATTCTTGCTCCTGCAGTCACTCAGCCTTACTGTACTGCAAAGGGGGAGGGGCCGGGAATTTCAGAGGACTCAGACTCACACTTGCCAATGTCCTGCCCTCACCACATGACATGTTCAAGAAGGCACCAGCAGGGCTTTCGAGGATTCCAGATCAAAGCAGCCTACACTGGGTTTTGTAAAATCCCAAAGAAAATTTCATTTCCCACAAATTCCAGTCAGAGCTCTCCTCTCAATACAGCAAATCTGCATCACGCTTCCCAGGCTCCTCCGTCATTTCTGGTTTATAAAGATTCATTGATATTCAATTAAGTAGTTTTGATGTTCTCAATGCAGCCCTAGACAGCACTTTATAAAGAATACATCCGCCCTCTGGAGACAGCTGGGGAAGCCAATTAGTGGGGGGAAATTTGCATATCAATCCAGCTGTGGGATGAAGTCAGCCTTGTTCACTGTCACAATGTGAAGAGCAAAGGGAGGAATCGGAGTGCTCCCTGCTCCTTTATCCCCTCGCCCAAGTGAGCCTGAGCGCTGTCAAAAGGCTGGGAGAGAAACCCTGCAACTGCTCCCACTCCCCGCCAAGTGCGCCCTAGCACCAAGGAGCAGTCATTCACGTGGGTGTTTAGTGCCCTCCCAGGGGTTAATACTGATTCGCGTAAACATTGTATCACTTAGCAAAGGATTTCTGCTTGGGGGTTGAAAACCGGCGAGCACTTCTTTTGTGATGCTAAGCTTCAGTATAGCGAGGCTGCAATTTTCTAATGATTCCATTACCCAGCAAGGACCGGATTTAGTTCAAGTAAAACATTTCATGAGTCACCAGCATGCTAGGGTCTTGCGCAAAGCACTAAGATATGAGGAAGCACTTTGATAAGGCACAAACAAATTTCAGTCAGTGCCTGTCGCCAGACCCAAGGAGCCAGGCCTAGCCACTCTTGCAAGATCTGCCACACTAATCCTCACAAGGCAGCCTTTCTGAGGCTCTTTATTACTTCCTCTCTGATATCTCCCTTCCAGGGATAAAAAAGCTCCCCACATGTGACAGAGCACGGCCAGCTGTCTGAACTAGGGCTTGCTCTCAAGCTGCCTAAGACTGTGGGTCCCCGAAGAGCACAGAGGAATTGAGAACTCTTGGGACACGGCAGGGCAGCGTGGCCTTTCTGTCCCTCTCAGTAGATGGCACACGCAGGGAGGCAGCTGGCCTCCTGCTCACCTTTCCGCAGCGATGCATCAGTCACAGGAAGGCTCAGGCTGTCCCTTCAGGGCTCAGCAGCAGCGTGCGGTCTACACTCGTCCCTACTGAGCACCCCCGGGAAGCTGGAGCCCGTGAGCAGAGCCCGGAAGGCTTCCTTCCACGTCACCTGCAGCTGGAAAGCTCCACCGCCTCCTGCGCTCCTTTGCAGGGTTCGTTGCAGTTCTCTTTGATGGGTCCGTGTGTGTAGTACATAAAGGTTACCCACGTTACTTGCACTATCACATCTCCATTCTTTTTATGTCCCCTCCCCCTCCATCTCTCAGTCCCCTTCCCTTTTGCAAAAGGTCTACTTCCCTGTTTCCTGTTAGCTATCTTTTATTATTTCACTTTTTATTTTATTTATATTTTGAGTTTTTTATATAAGAGAAACTAAGAGTATGTAAGCTCATGTGTCTGATTTATCTGCACTTTCCTACAAATGACTTGAGTTTATCCTTCTTTATGGCAGAGTAGTACTCCATTGTGTATAAATCCCTTTGAAAGTCCTAAAACCATTGTCACTCCAAATCAGACCCTGCGAGCTCAGCTGTGCACACATAAAATTACTTCATAGTTTGAAATTTGCTTTTTACTTATCGGTCTGCTAATTTAGTTTAAGTGTCTTGTGAGCCACAGAAGCTGAAAATTGATCGAGTGCAGAAGGGCAGGACAAGGCCTCAGTGCCTAAAGCAGTCCTGAGGCAAGCATCCTGCCTGGACAGTGTCAGCTGTTAGTCACCAGGCAACCTTGTGTCATTTGATATTAATTTGGCAAAGGTATAAATAAATGCCCCCGCTGTTGTTCTGGGGTTCCTTTACCAATCAGTCAATGGGCCACCACCTGACCCCGCTCTTGTCTTTTTGTCTATCTTTTCCTCATTCCTGCTGCCATTTCTCCCCAGGGTACCCTGGAGACCAACAAGTCCTACAGAGTGACTTGAGATTTAAAGGGACACACAAAAAAATCTTGTTTAAGGAAACAGTGATGAACTATGGGAATATGAGTCATGATAATTCTATGGGAAGGTCCATCCTAGACAGAGGAGAGAAAGGGAACTTCGCACATAGTACAACAGTGTGAGTGTCCCCCTCACCCCAAGGCTTTGTGGCTTGTCACCTAAACCTGACTGTGAAGGACTCAAAAGGTACAACTTAACCCCATTGTGGTGTCTGAAAATGGAACATGAGGTGATTCGGAGTAAAGACATCATGATTGAATACTACTGACTTGGCAAGAATAGGAGACCTGGTGCGCATGCGCGTGGGCCTGGCCCCTGTCTCCACCCTGTGATGCCATGTGCCATCTCAGCACTCTGGCAGCAACGAGGCCATCACCAGATGTGGCTTCTAACTCTTGGATCAGAACTGTGAGCCAAAAGCGTTGGCCAGATAGCTCAGTGAACTAACGTGCCTGCTTAGACAGAACACAGCGGCCAGAGTTCAATCCCTGGCCTGCGTGGATTGAACACTAAGACAGTGTGGATAGCACACTAAGACAGCGATGGAAGCTGGGCATGGTGGCATGGTGCCCCTGTAATCCTAGCACTTGGGAGGCTGAGAACAGGAGGATCACTATGAGTCCTATCTACATAGTGAAACCCTGTACACCCTATCCTAAATTAAAAAAAAAGCAGTGTGAGCCCAGCTGTGTGCATTGGGCATGCTAGTTATCCTACTCAGGAGGCTGAGGCAGGAGGACTTCCCCAAGTTCAAGGCTCGCCCGGACTACACAGGAAGTTAAGGCCATCCTGGACTACATCGTGAGACACTGTCTTAAACACAAAAACAATTGTGAGCCAAACTTTTGATGGGGGTGTAAACTGGTGAAACTACTGTGGAAATCAGTGTGTGGATTTCTCAAAAAAATAGGATTACAGTCACATTTGACCCATCTGCTCCACTCCTAGGTATTTTTCCAGAAGAACTGAAAGCATGTATGTGCACTCGTGTTTATAGCAGCACAATGTGTCACAGCTAAATCCTGAAAACCGCCCAGATGCCCATCACCCGAGGGACGGATAAAGATCTAGTGTTTGTACACAATGCAGCATGATTCAGCTGTAAAGAAGGATGAACTCAAGGCTTTTATAGGTAAGCGAATGCAGAGACCATAGTCACAGGTGAAATAAGTCAGATTTGCATGCGGAGATACCACAATGGCTCCCTAGGGTAAGAAGCTGAAAGAGGAAATAAGGTTTATAAGGCACAAAAGATATTGTGAAGGGAAAAGAAAGTGCCCAAAGAGAAAGGAAAAGAAAACAACAACATACACACGAGATAGCCAACATCATTGTGCTACTAAGTTCTATTAGTTCACTTAAAGGACCAGTGCTTATATTATTGGATCAGTCTTATCTGGTAATCTGAACAACTACTTTAAAGATAACAATAGGCAATACATTAACCACTGTTAATTTCCTATCATCTTGTTTTAAAATTCTGTATTTTTTCTCTTTAAAATTAAAAAACAAAATAAATCTTTTCTTTAAAACTTATCCAGTCAGAAATGGGTGTGGTGGTGCACGCCTGTAATTGCAGCACTCAGGAGGTTGAGACAGGAGTATTGCCACGAGTTCGAGGCCAGCATGAGCTACTTAAGCTAGTCAAGGCCAGCCTGCATTACACAGTGAGATCCTGTCGAAACATACCGTTGTCCAATCTGTGGCGGTGAGCTATTAGCAGACTGGTGCAATTTCTCATTTAATGTTCTGAATAAACCTGTTGTCCTCATCTTCCAGCAGAGAGGAGCCCACAAGAGCATTCCACTGGTCCCGGCAGAGCCGGGACAAAGAGAGCTACAAAAATCAGTTTCTTTTGCTTCAATTTAAGCTTTCGGTTTTTTCTTTCTTGCATCAAAATTACTGAGAGATTTTTCCATACAATAAAATACACTTCCGCTTTTGAAATGTGCGATTTGGTGAGGTTTTGCAAGTGTGCCTTTATATAATCCATCTCATAACGTCTCTATACGACATTTCTGTCACTCTCAAAGTCTCTCATGCTCCATCACACGCAGTCCTGCCTGTGCCTGTGGCCCACAGTGGGACTGAAAAGTGGACAGCGCTTGGGTTGAGGTGGAGCTTGAGTAGCATGTGCAAGGAGCCGGGTTCCAGGCCCAGCACGCCCAACTCGTCGATATCTGTATCTCTGTCATCTCTATCATCTCTTCTATATCTATTTAGATGCAGTTCATCTCTGTATCAACATACAGCCCATATTATTTCCCCAGTTATTTTGAAAAATTTCACGTATTTCATCTAATGTAAAACGCTATCAATTATACACAGGCATTCCAACTTGAGGATGCTACCTGGAGTAAGTGTGCATTGAAAGGACTCTGTGCTTCTCTTGTCTCTATAAAATACAGATATAGTTGACTATTATTGTAACGTGTAATTGAGCAGTACTGTGAATGTTTAAATTTTTAGAATTTTTTATTATGGTGGGAAGCAGTGCCATGAACCCCCCTCAGAACGCACCCTGAGCTTTGACCCCACTTATCCCGTTGTTCTTGCCACTTTCTGAAGCGAGTCTCTAGCTGCGCTGTCATGGCTGCCTCAGAGTCCTGAGTCCATTCAAATCACGTGCATTTCAGGATCACTTTAACTTTGGGAAGAGGCAGACACTGCATGGTGCCAGATCCAGTGAAAAACTGGGTGAGGACGCACCGAAGCGTGGCCCAGAGCCGGCCTTTCTGCTGGGTGGCACTGAGCAGCCTCATTCAGCAGAATTTTTATCACACTGTTCAAACTCACTCATGACAAAAGTAATGCGTCTTTCACTGCATATTTTGATCAGTCCTCATGCTAAGGGATAGCAACAGCCTTGTGCTTATCAGCCACATCGCCTCGGTGGCATTTCCTCAGCTAGGGCACACCCCTCACACTCATAGGGGGGCATCAAGACCCTGAGAAAGAAAGGGCTTTCAGTGGCCTGGAGACAGAGCCACAGGGCCTTGCCCCATGTGGAGCAAGGAAGGGCTCAGGCCACAGAGCGCTGGAGGCACCATCAGAGCTGGTGGGATCCCAAGAGTTTCAAAGGTCACCACAGTGATCTCCCTCCCCAGTGCCAAAGCAAGACACCTGGAGTCACTGCAATAGCTGCATTCATTGTCTCCAATTCCGATGAAAAGAACAATCTTGCTGGCTGAGAGTCATGAGACCTAAGAAATCCAAGGCACTTTGTCTGTCTTGGGTTTGAATAAAGACCAAGCAGAAATGAAACTCAAGAGAAAAAAGGCTGTAATTCGATCTTGAATTTATTCCAAACTTTTTCTTAGTTTGTGAGTTTTTGTTATCTAATAGATCTTTTTCTAATTTATGCCAGCAGATGTCCACCCCTTGTGCAAAGATTTGTACATTTAAGGCTTTTCGGGCATTGTTTTTCATTCTGGGACTACAGAAACAGTGACAAATTTCATCAAGCAAAAGCTGGAAAAATCAATTACAAAGCAGGAAAATGCAGAGGTACACGTGAATTTGATTTGTCCCTGAGACAACTTCCAGGAGGGAAAGACGCTATCTTTTGTCCAAAGGCAGTAATGAAACCGCGCGGTTCACAAGTAGAAGTGGGGCAGTTTTGTCCCCAAGGAGATATGGCACTGTCTGAAGACACTTGTGACCATTGCAAGTATGGCAGGGCTACAGCTGAGCACCTCCCAGTTCAGGGGCAGCCCAATGTCCCTGGCGCCACCACCAGCGCTGCAGGAAGGGCAAGGAAGCATTCCAGACACACAGCTGGTCACTCACTCAGCTGTGCTTAGAGCTCACCATGTGCCTTGATGTGTCACCAACC
Organism: Octomys mimax; assembly: GCA_002564305.1. NCBI lineage: Eukaryota > Metazoa > Chordata > Mammalia > Rodentia > Octodontidae > Octomys > Octomys mimax. The sequence goes on along the minus strand of NDGM010345870.1, from coordinate 1,911 downwards.
CTCAGGGTCCCAGGACAGGTCTCCTAAGCCTAGATTTGCACATCTGGAAAGTGGGGCAGGAAATGGTTGGTCAGTGACGAGTGGCCATTCTTTTACCCCTCAGCTGGGCCACCAGTAGCTTGTCCGTGGCTCTGGGAAAACCCCTTCCACTTTCTGAGGTGCCATTTTTGCTTGAGAAATTGAGCTGTATACCACGGTCATGTGGAATGTTTTGAGCTGTGTTCAGAGACAGGCCAGGGTTCGCCATTACAAAAACAAAGCGGCAAAGTGTCAAGATGAGAGAAATTGAAACCTCGGTGCACCGGCACATGCCTGTCTTCCCAGCACTTGGGAAGCTGAGGCAGGAAGACCTCCACAAGTTGGAGGCCAGCTTGGACTCCATAATGAGTTCAAGGGCAGCTGGAAACTGCATAGTGAGACCCTGCCTCAAAAATACAAAAACATCAACTCTGTTGCATAATATAACAACCATTGTTAACTTGCTACTTCTTGCTTTGAAATTCTGTATCATATGTATTGTTGTATGTTACTCTGCTTCTGTCTGATTTTGTCATTTGTTTTTGTTTTTACTTGTTAAAATAAAGTAAAATAAAATAATTTTTTTAAAAAAAGACAAAAATGAACCAAACCAAGCTGAGAGACATTACCCTTGAGGGCCTGCCACCTCAGAGCCAGGCTAAGTCCTTCCACAAGCTCCTTGGAGCCTCTTTTCCTTCTTCTGGGACCTGCAACTGCACTGGTGTGCCAGCAAAGGAGCGTGCATGCGGCACAGCAGGCGTACCGCTGTCCTCACGGGGAGCTGAACAAGGGAAGCTGTGAGGAGTCATACGAAATGTTTGCCTAAAGTATGCCAGTTTCCTGAAAGGACACCAATGCTAAAGCACTGTGTGGGACCCGGATGCCAGGCACTTCCGGTTCCCAAGTGGTACGTGCTTTCCACTGAGTGCCAGTCAAGAGGCTAAGCAGTGAAGGGGACAGAAAGCCTTGGGAAAGAGGAGCAGAAGGGATGCACACTCGCCAAGTGTGCCTGGGCTTCCAGGGCCTAGGATGGGGCACGACCCACCCCATCTGCAGCCCGCTTCTCCAGGGCAACAGAGCCAATAGGGATGTGCACAAATGTGTTAACTGAGCACTAATGTTACATAAATGAGAATGTTAATTTTATACAATATATCCATCCAGGATATATTAGATATAAATTAAATGCTAATCTATGTTATATATAAATTAAACTCTTTTATGGATTAGCTGCAAATTAAATGTTAGTGATATTTAGATGATGTTAAATATATCTTCTAAGTGCCTGCTTAGGTAGATGCAAGGGCTGGGAGTTCGAGCCTCGGGCCTGCCGTGCCAGCCCTGCTCCTGGGGCATGCTGAGATGGCGATTAAGACGGGGCGTGGTAGCACGTGCCTGTAATCCCAGCTCTTGGGAGGCTGTAAAAGGGAGGATAACTACTGGTCTCATCTACGTAGTGAGACCCTATAGGCTGTGTCCTAAAATATAAACAAATAAATAAATATATGTTCTAAATTGAATGCCTTCTTAGGTGGCTGTATACACAGAGATATAAGGCATAAATCCTGTTGGATATGTATGGGTGGAGGACATCTTATATGTCACTATGTAGAGAAGCTGGCATCACTATATACCTCCCTCCCCTTTCCTCGCCTTTGCTTTCCTGGCCTCCACTCTCCTCGGTATAGTAGAACACACCTGTCATCCCAGCACTGGAGAGGCTGAGGCAGGAGAATCACAAGTTCAAGGCCAATCTGGACTACATAGTGAGTTCAAGGTCAGCCTAAATTACAAAGTGAGACCCTGTTTCAAAAAACAAAATAAAAAAACCATATATATATATATATATATATATAGAGAGAGAGAGAGAGAGAGAGAGAGAGAGAGAGAGAG
>NDGM010345729.1:0-12449 GCA_002564305.1 Octomys mimax | reverse complement strand
GACTATATTGGAATATTTTGCTGAATTCATACACCTACAATATTTAAATGACAATGGAATACCTTTCTCTGACAAAACTAACCCAAAAAAGAGGATACAAAAAAAGGACTATCTTGTATCTGTATGTTCAAAATAGTTAGGATAGATATACAGCTATTTTCTCTTAATTCAATGAATAGAAAGAATTGTTCTAATAGTATTTGTGGACAGAATATCATGTCTGCATCTTGTACAATGGATAACGATTAAGATGACAACAATATGCAATATACTAATTATTGAAACTATCCTACTAATCATTTATAAAACTGTCTCATTGCTATTTGTTTTTCAATAAAATTATTAAAAATACAAAAATAACACTAGTTTCTATTTGTTGTATAGAAATTGGTGCTTAGAGAGTTTACCTGATTTACAAGGGTCAGATAGCTAGTAAGCACAGTGTAGATGCTAAACTAGGTTTTGTTTACACAGCTTTTTATGTCATTCACGCTGTGAAAAGCTTACCCCTGATCATATGTGCTTTCAGGTCCTCACTTCCTCCATAGCACAAGGCAGTGTTTTAAATCCTCAGTAAATATTTATCAAAGCATTTAGTGCTCTCTGTGCTATTCTATTTACTCTTCTATCCTAAACATCTAACAAGGAAATCAACAGAGGTAAAGCATGTGTTTAAAAATAGTCTACAGAATCTTGTGAGACACATATATGTAACAATACTCCAGAATGAATATACTCATTGTATGACTTAAGTATATACTAATGAAAGCATTTGAAGAAAATGTTTGTAATGAAGATTTCCTAATGATGTAGAAGGAATAACAAATATCTACAAAACGCTGAACGTGTTGAGAGAGTTCTAAGATTGCAATTTATAGCAAACCAAAGATGGGGGCATGAAAAAATAGGAGCAAAATGTGTTGTTTTATGTTAGGGAATTGTTGATGTAAAAAGAAATCTTCATAATCAGATAGACATTATTTATCTGAGGCTATGAAAGGTTGATGTTTCAACATTTTAAATTGCATAAATCATTCAGAATTGGGAGGAACACAATTACTTAGGTTAAGTGAGGGTTTTCTAATTAATGGTTACAAAGCACCTTAGAACACATTGTACTATATAAAGGCTAAACAAAAATTACAACATCTGGTTTAAAAGAGTTCACTCTCCTACATGTAAGACTACTTTATAGATCAGATTGCCTCCTCCCTTAATATTATGTATGGCTTGGAATGTTGGTTTATTTATTGGTTCTCTACTATTTAATGGTAATTCATTTAAGCTAGCATTTTATTAAAATGGTACAATATTTACCTAAGCATTCAATCTATGTTTAAATCTATGAAATGAGATTTCTTGTAAATTTTCCATTTGATTTATAGGACACTGTTTCAAGTAAAACTCTTGTTATAAATAGAGGGTGATTTTGAGGATAGTGTTGTAGAGGGAAGCAATGGAATGAAAAATGCCATTTCTGGTCTTTGTTTTTCTTTCTAGCCATCTAATTTAGTGCAGACCTTCAGAGTTGGACCCCCACTCTATAAAATAAAATGGAAGGGAGTAACATTGTCTGGTTAAAAGTTAGAGAGGGACAGAATACAGTTTCCCATGACCTATTATGAGGAAAGCCTTTTAAAGAGGAAAATATTAATATATACTCATAATCATATGAGACTTTATTGTTTAAAATGATATCAAATATCATTAATCTATTTCAATAAACATATTATAGTAAACACAATTATTTTCATATTGTAGAAGTGACTATATAATTCATTGAAATTACGTTACTTATCCAAGATTATTATGTTACTAAGAGTCCTGGCTGGATGTTGCTTCAATAAGCCCTTCCTGCCAATATACGGGGATAGAATGTAGGCATATACCTGAGGATATAACAGATCTCCTTTTCTCTGTCAGCAACATTGTTCAATTCTACCGGAGACACAATCATTAGACTATCCAAACTTTGCCGAAGTGGTAATGCAAGAGAAAAAAAGACCATTTATTCCTTTTTTCTAAAACAAATTACTACTTTTTTTTTCATAATTTGGTGTTTCAGTAAACTGTGTACAGTTTTGTTAGAGTAAATTACACATAAAATCTATAGACAAAGAGAAGCTAATATTACCTTAAAAATCTAATTCTTCAGAATAGTTTCTCTTAGAGCAAATTTAGCATAATGTATTTGCATGTTTTATATAACTAAAGAGGTGAAATCATTGTGCTGGTAAAAGTTAAGTCAGATTTGAGTAGGGAACAAATATATACTTTAGGGTGTATAGAATTTTTCCTCTTCCTTTGGCAGCTTTTTTGATTATGCTGAGTTGGTTAACTGGTCACTTAAATTCTTTCTCCTGTAGGCTTTTTCATAATGCCAAGAATGCCTGTAAGCACGAGATGCACGCAGGACTGGTAACTCATTGCAATGGTCTCACACCTGGAACTGGTGTGATTTTCAACCTATGATGATCTTGCGTGGATTTTGCTATTGGAATTTATGTAGACTTAAACTGTGCAGAGATGCTACTGCATTCAGATACACGAACTATATAGCTCCACTTCAAGTACCTAATTTTTCACTAATCATTTATGCACTTGAAAAAAAAAGAACAAAAAATGGAAAATTATTCAATGAGAAGTCTGCTTCTTTGGAAATTTTCAGCATTTGTGTGCCATATGCTTTCAAAGAATAAAATATTCAATATTTAATAATATGATCTCAAACTAAGACTCCTTCCTTGAAGCTGGAGGGTTTTTTTTATTTGTTTGTTTTGTTTTTTTAATCTAGAATGGTTTATTAAACTTCTTTTGAGGGAAAGACGATTCAGGCAGAATCCAAGCTTCTCCCAGTAAGACTACTTTTATCATGCATGCTGAAGGTAATGTTGTAGCACTTTTTTAATGGAAAGATCTAAGTAAGATTAAAAGACCTCTCTAGGTCCCTCCCACAGCCCAGCATGCAGTGAAGTACTTTAAAGGAGTTGTTTGCATTGGAATTCTCCCATGCATTAGCACTTAAATCTTTAAAATATCTTTGAAGCCTATCTGCTGCAGAGCTCCATTTTGAATGAAAATGTAAAGGGGCAGTCCTGACTGTTGCTAGTGTAGTAGGTCTCTCTCTACAATTCTGCTTTCTTGTATCAACAAATTATTTTCATTCTTCCAATAATGAGTCAACTGGAAAGCACTTTTAATAATTAAGCTCATGCACAATGGAAATACACGGTCAATATTCTCCATCACTGTAGAGTCATACTGTACAATGTAGAACAAATTCACTTGTTGCTCATGCAAAAATTCACATAAAATCTTCACGTGCAGCATTCAGCAATATTTTCTCCCAAAAATGATTGACTGCATTGTATTTTTTAAATACTTACTTTTGAAAAAATGATATTTTTGAAATTAATCATACAAACCAAAGATGGGAATAAGATATTAAGAAATCATTTCCAAGTATAAATGTCTACAATTTTTTTAGATATATCATTATAATATTTCAACAAAGTTGTTTCCTTTGTTCTCTTTTCTGGGTTGGGGTATTTTAGTTTAAAAAAAAGAAAGAATAAGGGAATGTTTTCTTACTTTTGAGGATATATATATATAATTAATTAGATACATATTAATATAAATTAATATTGTTCAAAATTTATTGTGATGGAGATGTAAAATAATAAACAACCCAGTAGGATGTAGGATATATATATATATATATATATATATATATATATATATATATGCTTTGAAGCTAATGTGTTCTTCACTTACTACCTTAACAAGGCCCTGGCTAAGTTATTCTTCTGAGTCTTAGTTTCAACATCAGTAAGAGGGAAAGAAAAAGGATACATGTAAAGAGCTGTAGGTGCTTGACTTAAATATCCTCAGTCTATGTTAGATATAATTCAGCTGCATTAACTTATTTACCACAGAAATTCTCCCCATAATTTTTTCAGCCACAACTACCCCAGCACGTTTTACGTTACAGAGCACACAAAGGCTGACATCAAGCAATTGTTCTGTATAGCCAATGACACGCCCTAACATCAACCAATTGTTCTGTACAGCCAATGACATGCCCTGACATCAAGCAATTGTTCCTTACAGTCAATGACACGCCCTGACATCAACCAACTGTTCTGTACAGCCAATGACACGCCCTTGTTTGATTTAAGATCTCAGGATATGATTTCCACTTCTTGCACTTTTGTTAGCATTAGAAAAGCAGATCTAGTAATAAAAGCACAGGCTTTCTCTTACGAGTTGAGGAGGGACTCTCGAAATCAGCTTTTTTCAGATACAGTGATTGGGTGATTGATTGCAGAGTAATTGTAATTTGTATATTAAAAAGTGGAAAACAGTTTTCAAGATTTATGGTGATGAAAATGTAAAATAACAAATAATCCAGTAGGATTATTGTTTTCTGTAAGTGTTTTTAAGAAAACTAGTTCAAGAAGATGTGGAAAAAATGATGAAGTATTGTGTGGCACATATGTTTTCCAAGGAGAAACTAACAATTATCCAGCAAGGATGCAGAAAATATTGCAACCATGAACAATAAGGACAATAGTGGCTAAGATCCTAGGGGACCAGAGCTAGGACTGCTGAGCCAAATTTCTTGTGCTTTCTTGTGGGCTGTTGTCAAGGTGGAATCAAAAACAGGAGACTATCAGCTTTCCATGGGACTCAGATAAAACAGCAGTGTATAGGGACCTATGGAGGCTTGAAGTATAAAATTGGACACTAGGGCCAAAATTTGAGGGAAGATGATGAGGAAAATTGACAAAAGTTAAACGTATAAGTAAGACATACTCAATGTATTATATATCTATATTTTAAATTTTTCAGGGAATCTGGAGCAAAGCTACTGTTTTTTGGAATCCTGTGTATTTTGAAATAAGCTACTACTTATTTCAGTTATAGTTCTATTCCTTAACACGGAGGATGAAACCTTCATGACCTCCTAATTTCTACTCTTCCTCAACACACTTTTTTGAAAATACATGTGAGTCAACTGGATGTCTAGCCACAAGCCAACAATCCTCAGTCTTATCAATGTTCTTATGCTGAGAATAGCAAGTTTCTAAGTACTGCGTTGACCAGAATGAGTGGAAAGGAGAAAAGCAACCAGGATGATAACCCCTGGAGAGGGAAATTAAGAGAGCCTAGACATTTTTCAGCTATGTATAAGTCTGCCTTAGATTTAATCCATTAATTATGATCTATATTTCCTATTATGTACATCTTTTGTCTTATAAAAACAAATAGCAATGGAGTGAAGGTTTCTTGCTTGGTAAGATATGACCAAGGTATTTTCTTTTCATAATAATCTCTACTGTTAAAATATATCCAATGAGGGCCGGCGAGATAGCTCAGCAGACTTAGCACTGCTTAGACCAGTGTAGGGATAAATCCCCAGCACCACATGCTGCACTGACCCCACCAACAGGGCTGCTGAGCCAGCCACTGAGATGGGTTGTGGTGTAGCGCGCTGGGGAGGCTGAAAACAAGATCACTAGGAGTCCAAGCTGCATAGTGAGACACTGTACCAGATATATATATATATATATATATATATATATATATATATATCTTCAATGAACAGTTAGGAGAGTGAGGCAGACAGATGTGAAATTTGAGTAGTGACAAATGGTAGGAAAAAGTTCAAAGAAGGCAATAAAGCAGCTGGGTTGGTGGTTAAGGTCCAAGGTGATACTATGGCAGAGGAAAGGATCTAATATTTGTGGAGCATTTGTTCAATGCATGGTAGCAACTTGCTGCTAGTGAAGTCATAGTGAAAGTCTCCAGCTCTGAAATCAGAAAGATCTGCTGTGAACCATCCCTGTTCCACTGCTTCATAACATAGCCTCAAAGGTTTTGCTTTCTCTTTTGTAAAACATGGGTAGTAATAAAATCTGAATCAGATGCTATGAGACATATATGTAGTAATATAGTTAAATAACATCAGTTCTTATTAGCAATTATCAATACAACCATTATAAGCCAGACAAGACAAGCATAGAAAGTGAAAGTGAAATTAGAGACTGACAGATTTGGATAGGGAATTCAATTTCGGGATAAATACAAGAGAATTAGAAAGTTCAGAGCAGAAGCCCAGTTCACTATTTCAGACTCTGTAGAGGGCATCAATAACATGAGACTCTAACTGGTACCCCTTGGGTAATAAGGCAGATCATCCATGCAACAGTTCCCAGTAGTTCTGCAATGAGATGTTGATATAGGCATGATAAACTATCTACCTAGGCTGTAAAAGCAAAGGCAACATGCAGTATCTGTTAGGCCATCCAATTGCACCTTTAGTGTAAACTAAAATTAAACAGTCCTTTTAATCTTCAGTTAGGTTAGAAATAAGCTGCTCTACAATGAGAAATATAGTCTCTGCAGATTTATAGTGGTATTGTTACCATTAGTTGACCCCAGAAAGGAAAGAAACTCAGGGTTAACAATGATGGTGTTCTCTGTGCAATGTCTGTTTGTGCAGGGGGCAGCCCTTTAGAACTCATAGGATGATGAGGACTGAGAATCTTGCATCTAGACAGGAACACAATGGAGCAGTGAAGACTCGTTTCCTTTTTCAAAACACTCATTTTTCAGGGCAACCAATTATTTTCCTTAAAACTCTGCTGGCTTATCACACATCTTTATGAATTCACCACCCAAACCTTAGCCTTCTTGAGAGGCCTCTTCTGGTGGCAACAAGGATGGGTTTATGCAAAGATTGGATACCAATCACATGCCTGTTAAGAGGTTGAGTTGTTTAGTTCAACTTGTGCAAGGTAAGAGGCGTTTATAACACAAGGTGGTCACTGTAGACCTAAGAACCTTAATATACCCAATGAAAATCAGTGTCTCTTCTGTAACTGTGATCAATCTGTCTTGTATTAGTTTAAGTCTCAACTGATAATTTGTTTCTGACTGTGAGTTTCACCCGACTAGGTTATGCTATATACTACACAGACATACACAGAAACAGAAAGAAAAAGTCAAAAGACATGATTGCATTCACATGTTGGTTAATTGGGCCCTTTGGGGCCTCCTTAATTATAAGGGGGTGTACAAAGAAGAACTATTACTGAGAACAAGACCATATAGAATGAATATGAGTTTAAATGTGCTGTACTGGCCATATAAAAGCTGTAAAACTTGATAGGAGAGAAATGCTATTACTTTGCAAACATCTCTGACACATTAAAAAACAAAAAAACTACAATAACAAAAAACTGAAGCCCATAGCAGTGTCCCTGACAGAATATAATATGAGACAAAAAATAATTCTGGCTTTAAAGAGAACACTTTTAAAAAATAAAAAAAAGCTTCTTAATGCATATTCCAGTTGTGTTTTATTTTATATCTGTTTTCGGAATGTAGCGAAATTATAGACTTATGATAGCATTTGGAATTATTAAAAATGTTGTGGAAGATTCAACATATGTAAGACTTCTATAAAGCTGAAAAAAAATCACAAAAATACATTACATAAATATAAATTTGAAAATCTTCAAAGAACTCATTTATTTGTAATATGTAAATTATGATACCATTTTTCAATAAAAACAAAATATATCTTGACCTCTAACACTAAAAAACAATACACTACGGCTCTGACAACTGTTAGAATAAAATTTATAGTTGTATTTTTTTTAGTTTCTCATGGGTATTTATGATGGCAGAAAAGGTGGAGAAAAAGTATACCTATGTTACAGTAAATCAGGGAACTTTTTACAAGGTTGTAATTCATTTTACTTCATATCAAGTGGTGCCCTTTTGACATATCTATAAAAGTCTGAATGTTTATAGAAGATGTATATATAGTATCACATTACACCTCATAACCGAGATAAACTGGCAAGAACCCTAAAGCTCAATAGGAACAAGATTGTCTTTATCTCTTAAAACTGTCATTTTAATTCTCCACACTAAACAAAGCTATGGAAGCAAGATGACTTAAGTTCCTGGTGGCTGTTAGACCACAATCTTGTAATGTTTTGAATTTAGTACCTAATCAAATTGCTTTGCTTTTAGTATTCTTATCTTGATTTATGTGAATTGGTATATGGTACCCTCCTTAGTGTACCCGAAGGAACAATGTATTTTATAGCATTCTAAATGCAAATCCTGTTCCCAGATTTATGTCATGGACAATGTAACCACACTATTAAAAAGAATTTAAAAGGAAACCCAGAAAAATGAAATGACAATCATAGTCCGACAACGTGCAGCCCCTGGCCCTGATGATCCGTGGGCTGTTGCTGTAACAGCAGAGTGCCAGGCAGCCACAGTCCGCAGCCTGCAATTGCAGTTTCCTTCTGTGGAGTTGGAATTAAATGCCCAGTTAATACAAAGGAAAATTTCCCTTGTTCAAAATCTAATCAAATATAATATGTCCATATTATAACTACCATTTCTATGATTATTATAATTCAGGTTCCTAATTATGAGTTGAGTTCACAAAAAGGAATTAGCTTTCATTTGAGCAGCATTTTAGTCAGAAATGAGAAACACATATTTAATTACACAGGATTCAATTCATTATTATCTGTATTTCAGTATTCATCATGGGCCCAATTCAACCCTTAGATACTAAGCAGTCAGGTTTGTGTACCAATCCTGAGCTCGTGAGAAGAAGTAGGGAAGTGAGTCTTGAGAAGTGCACTTTGCTTATGGCAGGTCAGAAAAAATTCTTGAAAGCAAAGCTCAACTACAGGGCTAAGCAGGCTCAGCTAGGCATGCTTCAGAGACAAACTGAACCCCTGCTGGCCACTGCTTCTCATTAATGCTCCAGGGTAACCTGCTCCACGCCTAGGACTGAAATATGACCTTTTGTTCCCTGTTAGCTGAACTGAAGACAGCTTTATTTGGAACCACAAAGACCCATCATCTATCTCATAAAACTCAGAGGATATATATATATATATATATATATATATATATATATATATATTTTGTGGTATGGGGGATTGAACTCAGGACCCTGTGCTTGCCAGGCAAGCACTCATTCTACTGAGCTATCTCCTTGGCACTGATTATTAATTTTGAAAAAGGCAAAAGAGGGCTGGAGGATAGGTCAGTGGTATAAGCTCCTGCCTGGCCAGTGCAAGGACTCAAGTTCGATCCCCGGTATCACATGCCATGTTGGCCCCAGCACTCTAGGCGCTCTTAGCCAGCCTGCGAAACCAGGCATGGTGACTCACTCCTGTAATCCCAGTTCTGGGGAAGATTACACAAGAGGGTCACTATGAGTCTGAACTGTGTAGCGAGACCTTGTATTAAATAAATAAATAAACAAATAAACAAATAATTTTTTTGGAGTAAGGAAAGACTTATTTAGCTCACAGTTACTGGAAGTTTCAGTCTGTATTTGGCTGGCTCCAAGGCAGCGTGACACATGGCAGGGAACATCAGTTCATGGCAGCAGAACAACGACAGTGGCAACAGAGACAGAATCTGTCTCTCTGTCTCTCATATACTACATTCAGGCTCTCTGCCCCAGGGAAAAAAAAATTAAAAAGGCAAAAGATTCATGAGATCTGAAGAGAAACAAGAATATGGGATTGTTAATTTAGACAAACTTGCAATGTCTAATTTCAGAGGTGGTCAGTTTACAAAATAACCACATACAGCTATTGGGTTTGTTATTCTCCTGGGTATTTTCCCAGAAGAATTAAAAATAAATACCATAGTGATATATGTGTACCCATGTTTATAGCAGCACAATTTATAATAGCTAAATTTTGGAACCAACCCTAATTCCCATCAACTGAGGAATGAATAAAGAAGGTGTTTGTAATGGAGTACTACTCAGCCATAACGAAGGATATACTTGAGATTTTTATAAGTAAATGGATGCAACTCAAGGCCATATTCAGATGGAAAATACACAGACTCACACATGTAAACATTGTGTAGTCTCACACTAGTGGGAGAAGCTCAATGAGTAAACAGGACCTACAAAATACAATAGATATTAGAATAGGGAAAGAAGCTGTTCAAAAGAAAAGAGAAACTATGATGGAGGAAAGGAGAAAGGGAGGAAATAAGAAAAATAGCTATCTGTTAGCTTTTCTTAGTTCATTGTAAACAAAGGTTTGTACTAATATTGCTTGGACAACACCTCGTGCCTATATGTTATACCCTGAGTTACTACTATGAAGATAACAATATCCAATATACTAATTATTGTCACTCTCCTATTATCTTGTTTTGAAATTCTGCTCCTTTTCTTTTTTTTATGTATTTAGTACCAGGTCTACAGGGTCTCACTACACAGATGGGACTCATAGTGATCCTCCTGTTTTTAGCCTCCCAAGTCCTGGGATTACAAGTGCACTGTATTTTCTTTCTTAAGAAAATATTTTAAAAATAACAACACTGGTACTGATATAAGACCACTAAAACTGGTTTAACTTTCAATGCTGCAACCACCTCAGAATGCTTATAAACTCCAAATGCTTATTACACATCTTTTCTGCACGAGGACAGTGAATCTGACCTGGCTAAGCATCTACGAACCATGTGCTGTAGTGAAGCTGGAGCACCAATTTGAACTACAGATGGAGTCAACAGTGCCCCTGTTGCAGGTAATCTGTAAGAAGCCCTGGCACCATAGCAACTCTCAAGAAAAAAGATGTAGGTCCAGCAGGACAGGACCCTGAGAAGGAGTGCAGGTACACGTTCCCTGGGCTCCAAGAATTGGTAGCAGAGGAAATCTGTGAAAATGTGTTGAAACTTGGTGACGAAATCTGAGAGCTCAGCAATAGTACTGAGGGTTTGTACAACAAGGAAGAGTTACAAAAGGCCATGACAGTGAAACCTTTTTCCTTATATTTGTGAAAGATAAAATTGTAGAGCTCGGGCTGCCAAAAACAAAGTGTGCCCAGGTATGGCCACACACCTGTAAGACCAGCACTCTGGGAGGCTGAAGCAGGAGGAACATCGCAAGTTTGAGCCCAATCTGGGAAATTTAGCAACTTGGGGAGATCCTATCTTAAAATAAAAAGTTGAAATAAAAGACCATGATTATGTAGTTCAGTGTAAAATCCTTAGTTCAATCCCCAGTGTTGTGTGCACACATGCACAAAGACAGAGAAGAAACAAAGAAAAAGGAAGAAAAGAAGGGAGGAAGGAATGAAAGAATGAAGGAAGGAACGAAGGAAGGAAAGAAGGAGAGATGGAGGGAGGGCGGTCGAACAGGTACTATTTGCAGGCTGAGAAATGCTCACGTGATAGGAGGTTGCCATACTTAGAAGAAGCAGTATGTCAGTGACTTTTACTTTTTCAGAGTAAAAACCACATAGAAAGCCTCACTGGGATATTCTTGTTAAAGTTAAACAAGGTTCATTAGCATTTCCGACTTATAAGAAATATAATACTGATTAGAAAAGAAAATCTGTTCCCAGCTCATTTATTTTTCTGTACAGTGCATTTCCAAGTACATGGGATATATGAGGAGACGAACTGCGCCTATTTCACTAACCATCATGTTCTCAATTTTTGGAACATTCAATCACAGGGCTTCATTAAATACTTGTTAAATTAACTAACAAGTGAGAAAACGTTATTTTGAACTTACTTTCACTTTCTCTCAGGCTTTAAAATACACAGCTATTATTTTTTTCAATATATAAATCGGATTTTTTAAAGGAAATGAAGTGAAAATAAACCTAATAAAGTCCTTATACCTAATGCGGCATGAGTGGGACACAGTGATGTGGGTGTCATACGCCCTTAAGGACTTAGTGAAAGAAACAAAGCACAAGCCTTCCCAAGAAATAAGGAGCTTGTGGAAGCCATGGTCAGGGTGGAAAATGAAAAATCAAGGACTCGCCACCAGCACGAAAGTTGTGACTGCAATTTTATCCTGAAGTGAGGACAATCACTTCTTACCAATAAGCAAATGTGGGGAAGCTATCTCAGTGTCCCAGCTACATTTCTGTATCAAGGGTAGAGATGAAGAAAAAGTCTTAGAGACCAACAGAAACTCTTCTAGAAAGAGAGGAAGCTGACAGAATTATGTTCAAACCGATCATAGGTGGAATAATTGAAGACACTTAGGACATTTAGTTTGAAAAGATAAACCTAAAGAAAGACTTGATTCATTCTTATAAATAATCTCGGAAAATCACCAGAATATTTATGTAGCCCCAAACAGGGGCATCTGTAAGTATAACTGGAATTAGTCAGGTTCACTCAGATGCAGAAAGATTCAAATTTTAAGATGTAAAACATGGGGCTCAGGAGATAGCTTGGCAGTCTAAGCACCTGCCTGGCAAGCGCAAGAACCTGGGTTCAATCCCCAGTACGATGTGCCATGCTGGTCCCCAAACCTGGCATGGTGGCACATGCCTGTAATCCCAGCACTGGGAAGGCTGAGACAGGAGGATCACTACGAGTCCAAGCTGTGTAGTGAGACCCTGTACCAAATAAAT
>NDGM010345650.1:0-10235 GCA_002564305.1 Octomys mimax | reverse complement strand
CAAGCTACCTAATCTTTATAATTTAGAAAGACTTTTTCTTTGGAATCTAATCCAGCATAGCCAAAAATATATATCCCTTGCCTTAAGAATTTAATCTTTTGAAGAAGCCAAGTTACCTCTCATCATAGTAAGGGTCTTGCAGCTTTATTCTGTTCTTGGGAAATGATTGTGTAGTTCTCACTACAAACGCCCATCTTATAAATAAAGGCTGTCGCATGAAGGTAGAACAAGTGACATAGTGGGAACTGGTCCACGGTTCTTACCACTGAGATAAAACTAGAGTACATACACCATTGAATAGGCACTGCCAACATCTTCACATCAAGATAACACTATGGTTTCTAGGCTTCTACAAGTATCTGGACTAACAAAGTAACTATTTTGTGCTTACTACTTCACTGATATTATGGATTTCTAAAAACAACTCTAGATAAACAATTTAGTCACTCAAAGGATCTAAGCATTTGAGATTTTGATTTTATTTATTTGACCTGACAAGAAATTTCTATAGTATGAGTCTATATCGCTTAGCTAGCTTCATCCTGAGATTGAAGTTCACCCCAATAGAAACTTGATTTATCATTTGGAATTCATGAACATACACATTTTTCTGTTTCTTATCCAAAATTTCATGTAGCTATTATATTTATCGATTTCCTTTGGTCTCTTTCAAATACTGAAATAGAAAATAGTTTGAGCTGTAAGATATCCAAGTTGAGCTATTATCCAAGTATACATTTCAAATATTTTGATATACCATAGTAAGAATTTTCAAGGGATTAAAATACTGAAGTTCAATGTAAATTATAGATATTCTCATTAGGATTTATATTGCATTGAACAAATATTTCATAACATTGAAATAAAAAATAATATATTTCAAAAGTTGAAATAAAAAACAAATTTACATATATTTTCAAAAGCATGCCCTTAAACATAAATTATTTGCAGGTGAAATAATTAACATATTCTCTCCCTCAAAAAACTAAGCTTTATATAAGACAAGGGAAATGTGGTCATTAAAATAGGAAATAAAATTTTTAATGTGAAAACATTAAAATTTCAAAGTGTAAGATTAAACATTAATATGCAATTATGAATGTATTTTTGAAGTTTTTGGTTGTGGCTAAAACTCTTCCTCACTTTACAATAATTTGTAGAATGGAGAGAAGATTGTAATTAACACTTTCTGGGGTTAGCAACAGCTTTCTATGAAGGACTGGCTAGTGTATACTTCTAGAGTGTCAGAGGACACTATTTAATTTTACTGTGCTTTTTCTTTTACCCCTGTATTTCAGGGAAGGGTCTACAGGGCATTCAGGGTCTCATTACTAAATCAGACTCATAGGGATTCTCCTGTTTACAGCCTCCCAACTACTGGGATTATAAGGGCATGCCACCACACCCAGTCTCAATCACCTTCTCAGTGTGCTCCGGAGATCGAAACCCTGGCCCCTGTGCCTGCTTTCAGGTGCTTTAATCAGCTGAGCTATTTTAATTTTTCTGTTTTCATCCAAAAGGGAAGTACAAAGATGGCCAAAGCTGGCACTGGGAAGATTGGAGAGATGGCTCAGTGGGATAAGCATTTCCCTGGTAAGTGCTAGGGCCTGAATTCAATCCCCAGTTCTGGGGGAAAAAAAAAGACAGCAAAAGCCAATGTGTAAATGAGTGGCAGTAACTCTGTTTTGATATTTTATATAAATGTTACCTATGCACCAGATTTATGCTGCGCTGCAAAGTCCTGCTCACCTGCCTTAGTTCCAAGTATTATCTCAATTCCATTTTTAAATAGTCCTTTTCTTATTTTACGACTCATATATTGTTTGCAAAGCATTTTAGACATATAGACTGTGTGTTTTTGTAAAATATCCAATTTTCTTCAGTTTTATCTTATGTAGACCAAAGTACTATTGCTGTAAATATTGATTTCAGTACTGGTGTTCAAGGTCTTTCAATTCAAGAGTTATTCTTTCAATATGTTTTTGTAAGCCACCTAAATAATGCAGATCTAAACTTGTAGAGTGTAAAGTGTACCCTTTTATGTAATTCTAATGAATAATTGATCTTTATTTGAGAATGTAAATAGCCAAGGTTTCAGCTATTATTTGAAGACCTAAGTAAGAGATTTTCTAACAGCAAAAAATAACCAAAATACTCAATACTTTGACTTCATGGTTTAGAATCACTGCCAGAAAGCAGTTGCTCAGGAGGGACGGTGCCTCCCAAGTGGAAATATGAACTGGCTAGGACCCTGTGCCTAGTTATCACTGTTTGGGGCCATTGCCAAGTGACAGCATTTAAGAAATGAGTGCATTCTCTCCACTTTCCTCTGACCAGCTGCTGAGTTCAAGGCCCTTGCTGGCTTGAGATGATGCTTCCAATCATCAAATGGTGTTTTGTTGTTTGAAAAAAAATGTTTACTGCCAGGCATGGTGGTGCTCCCCTGTAATACCAGCACGTGGGAGGCTGAGGCAGAAAGATGGCTCTTTGGGCTACATAAGTGAGCTCAAGGCCAGTCTGCACTACATAGTGAAACCCTATCTCAAAAAATCCAAAAACCAAAACCCAAAATCCAAAAATAAAACAAAACCAATAAATGTCTACTGTGTAGGATCACTAAGACTCAGGCTTTCATTGTTGGAATTGCTAGCAGTGAACTAATAAGACACTAGGTAGAAAAAAATTTGATTTTTTTAGTGACGTATTATTCATATTTTAGTATTTAAAATGGCAATCATATACAAATGAAATTTTCTTAAAATAAAAACAAAATAGTGCACTATATTTGAAAAGGTGCAATATCAGTGTTTTTGTTAGACTTTACAATGAATATTTTTCCCATGTAATCAACTCTCATTAGTAATTCATAGCATGAGGGGAATAAATTTTGTAATATAATGAGTTTATTATTTATAGATCTTAATGTTATGCTTAAATATAATATAATACAATATAATAAATATAATATAATATATCATCATCTAAGGATGGTAGAATACTTTATAGATGAAAATGAATTAACTATGTAAAAAACTTATTTAAAATATCATTGCTTCAGAACAGATAACTTGGGGGCTTGTTAACTTACTAAACTTTATGTGAAAATGCTATATACAATGTATGCAATACAGAATGTAAAGGCAAAGAGGGGTTCAAGAAGACAGATTTCAACTGTATCAGTTCTCCATATCTGAAAACAGTCATTGTGGCAATGGAAAGAAACAGTGATGGGGTAAATGATTAAGAGATCCATGCTGTTAGTGTTTTAATGTCTGTATTAGTTGGGAGCCATTATTCTTGGATACTTGAAGCTCAAGTCTAGGAGGTAAAACAAAACCCAGCTCTCACGCAACTTAACATTGAGTTGGAAGAGATGAAAAATAATGTAGAAATAATAATACTAATAAATAAAGGAAGCACCAGAAATATGAGATGCCATTAAGGAATTTAAAGAGGCTAGTCAAGAAAGTGACAGAGTGGACATTGCAATTTGAGGGAGAGGTTAAGAGAACTCTGAAGAAGAGATATCTGAGCTATGGTCTTGCTGAGCAGAAGGTCAAATCCCACATTTATAAATAGATGTCAAGGCTGCTGCAATGAAATAAGTGAGGCTGAGAATTCTATGATGTGAGGATCTATAAATTTGTCAGCCACTCAGAGGTGTTTGGACTTTCTTTTCAGCATAAAATGGAGCTCTTGGAAGGATTTCAGAGTGATACTAGCAAGCCTGTGTCTAAAAGAATACTCTGAAGCATTATAGAGAATAAACTTCAGAAATGTGAGACAATGGAGAGGTCCTTCCAATCTCCAAGTTGGAGACTGCTGTGGGTTGGGCTCTGGTTCATTAAGATAGCTTCAATACACAGGGGCTGGACATTGGATTCATCGGATTCACACTGGGGGGGCAGAGGGAGCTGTGTGGCCATGGGAGGAGCAGAGGACCACTCTGCATGTGTGCTGGAATGTGGACTCTGGAAGCCAGAAAGGAGCAAATGAGAGCTATTAAAACTGTTGCCCATGAGATGGGATAGAGCTCAGAGGTCCAAGCACCTGCCTGGCAAGGTGCTGAGTTCGATTCCCATAACAAACAAACAAACAAACAAACACCCCTTCTTCATCTAAAGTGATATTCAGAATTTAGGAAAAGATGAAGTTAAGTTCATGAAAGCTGATTTTAAAATTCAAGAAGATTCAGAATAAAGAAAGCAGTCACTTGATTCTACAAATATCTCAAACATAAATTATTTTTCATATTGTGATAAGTGAAAAAGCAACTTCTTTCTTTACTTTTCCTTTCTTCTTTGGAAGAAAAGTGTGTATAATGGTTAAAATGCATAACAGTGTTACATACAGCCTACAAGATGACAATTTGGTTCACTGGAACTTCAGGCATTGTTTGGGAACTTTTTGATCAATGTAATGACTATTTTTTACATCAGCTGCCATGTCTGGATCTCTGAGAAAAATACAAGAAAGTCAGAATGTACCAAGGTTAAAACAAAATAATAATAAGGGTGATAATGGAAATAATAGTAATAATAATATTCATAAGCATTTTCTTTATGAACCAGGTCAGTTCATGAAAATTGGCCTAAAAAGCTGTAAAGTATGTAAAAAATCTAATAAAGCTCTGAAGCACTTCAGAAAGTAAATTCATGCTAAGGGGTGATTTAGATTGGATGACCGTCCAAAGGCTTAATGTCCTGCAGCCCCCATCTCTGCTCATTTGTATATCAGAACATAAATGCAGTAGAGGGGAAACTTTCTTTTATAATCTATTAATACAAAACCCTTACAGTGGGAGGACCCTTAATACACCAGCTATAGCCCACAGACAAAACCTCTTTTGTCTTGGCACCTGAAAAGAAAAATTGAGCCTACAGTCTACTCTGTTCCCAGAGTATATTCCCCCAAGTTAAAACTCATCTCACAAGGCTCTTTCCTCTATCCTAATGGTTACTTTTTTGGAGGTAGATGGAGACATAAAAATTGACAGCATTATTATATGAACACATTTATTCATTTCACATTGTCATAATAAAGATTTCTTATTACACATATCTTTTGTTTCAGTAGCAATATTGCCTAGCAAATTTCCACTGGTCAGAGTTACCATTATGATAAAAAGTGAAATAATGTGTTAGTATCTGGGAAACTGGAGCCACCTATTCCTAATATCTCCTATCCTTCTCAGTTTATATGAGGTGTGGTCCAAGGTCTCCACAGGAAGCAGGCACTAGCACGCCTGATATCCTGACTCCTGAATCAACCCTACAAACTATTACTATTTGTATGAGATTATGTGGGTTGAGGGGTGGAGAGGTTTTAAACTACTCCAAGCAGTTTGTTGCTTGTTCTTAAAGCTCCTGAGGTTTCTAGATGATTGCTTTTTCTCCATAATAAACATATAAAAGGTGAATTTTTATGGCCTAGGGATTGGTTTGAATTTCATTCCTGGTCTGCTCTGCTGTGTACTACCTTTAAGAGTTGAAAGTGTATATGTCATCTCTAATTGGAACTCCTAGGCAGAAATGATATCATCAGGGAACTTAAAATATGTGGCCATATGAATCGCCTACAGACCAACCATATTGCTGTAAAGAAAATAATTTACATTTAAATAACTTATCTGCATTCACCTAATTTAAAAGTAATCTTTATTCTTTCTCAACTAATCCCCAAACTTATGGACTAGTTTGATCATATTTGTGCAATAAAATTGAAATTTTCAGATATGGTAGGTAATCAATTTTAGTCACCTCATCTGCGTCTCCAATCTCATTACAGATTGCAATTTTCAGTGCAGATTACATGATGACCCATCAGTGGCTTTGTTGTTTCTGAATTACCGATTCCTTGCCTACTGCCAGATAAGAACAAAGCCTATGCATCAGCCTGACAGCTTGCAAACAGAAAATGGGCTTGTAGGATTGGATTTAAATCCCAGGTGTAGGGGATAATTACCACATCACTCATGCAGTAACTGAAAAATGGTATTTCAACAAGAAAAATTACATTCCTTTTATAGTGCCAACAGAAATCATTATTTGAGGCTTCACACTGATTCACTGTATCATTACACGTGCACTGTACTCATTAAATGTAATGTTTGTTGCAACATAAAAAAGTTATTGTTTTAGGTACTTCGGTGGAGCAGGTAGCTTAAATTTAAGGTTTGTGGAACCTTGATGGTGTAGAGGTCGTTTGGACTCTAATATATACTGTGTAAGAGAAATGACAATCCAGACAGAGCTTCCCAACTGGCTTCTATTACACAAGGTGTGGATGGATAGTACAAAGAAAATGGAATATAAATCTTTTGCTTCAAAACCCCCAGCCATTTAACCCTACAGTCTGTCCATCAGAAAAGGACAAATAATGATTCAAATCTCAACACAGCTGTGCTGCACAGTGAATATTCTACCATTAGCCTTAAAGTCTTGAAATCCAACATGTATACTCTAAAGAACAGGAGGGTAGAGACAATGTTCATTTGAAAAATCATTAAAAAAAAAAAAAACAGTAGTAAACACATTGGAAATACACTCCTCACCTCCGGCATTTGGTCTATCACCCACAAGGCTGCAGTTGTTTTCCAATTATTGTCCAGCAGCATGGATGGTAATGTAAGTGAAATCTGCCAGGCATGTGCAGGAGCAGAAGGTTATGTGTCAGCTGCGGAGAACGACCTCACATGCTGTATTGTCAGGGTCCTTGTTATGTTTATGCCCATCGGCTTCCTCATTAAGTTGATCAAAATAGTACAGAAGAGAAGCCACTTCCAGCTAAGAAGGGGCACTGACAAGCAGGTTGGTGTTTAGGCAGGAAGATGTGTGATTGATTGATCGATCCATCGATAGATAGAGTGAATCTTTTGTGCAGCTTATAGTGTCTTTATAATTTTCATACTAATATTGTGAGTTTAATTCTTTCTCCATACACTGAATTGTAGAACTTTTGTAAAGAGGCTTAAAGTACAGTTGTGAAGAGCTGAAATAGATGTTTCTAATCTTCTCCTCTCACCTACGTGGTCTATTATCTTGATAATCTCTTCGTTTTGGCTGAAGCGTTAGCAGTGCTAAAGCAGGGCTACCTGTATGGAAGGCACAGAAAGTTTTTAATTTTTTCTTTAACTCAGGAAGGCACCTATACCAATAGAATTATTTTTCTGACAGCTTTAACCCCTTATAAACTAAGAGAAAACTCCCCCAATGAACTAAAGAGTGCTATCTACATAGAGTGCTATCTATAAGCTCAGTCCCCCAAAGCTTACATTGTTACTGAAAAATAAAAACATGCAAGTAAACTATGAATAGTGATGCAATTTTCAAGCATTAGAGGCCAGTTAGAGGCCAAGTGGGCAATAGCTATAGCGCCTAGAGAGAGAGCAGTAACCCAGGTTAGAGTAAGCTGCATGCAGGAGAGGAAATAGAAGAATAGTGTGGTCCAGAAGTCAACTCATAAAAGGGTGGAAGGAACTCAAGATCTGTCATATTCCTGAAAGTTATCAGGCTCCACTTCATGCTAATCTGAAGTCTCATACACACATACATGTACTGTTAACAGGAGGAGCAGTGCTAAGCCCTTAAAACGACTGACTTCTCACACCAAGCCTACGATGACTATCACATACCACTTCAAAAAGGTAGACATTGAAGGTCAGCCTGAGAGCTCAGCGGACTGAAGCACCTACTTAAGCAGAGTACGGTGTCTGGGGTCAGATCCCTGCTGTGCCATGCCAGCCCTGCCCCCAAGGCACACTGAGATGGGGATTGAGACTGGGAGTGCTGGTGCATGCCTGTAATCTCAGCACTTGGGAAGCTCAAAACAGGAGAATCACTATGAGTCCAATCGACATAGTGAGATCCTGTAGATCCTGTAGACCTTGTCCGAGAGAGAGAGAGTAGAAATTGAAATATGAAGGGTTTAGTAGCCTGCTCCAGAGATGGAGCCTAGATTTGAGCAACACCTATCTCATATACAGCTATTCTCTTGACCCTGCACCATATAGCCTTCCTCGCAAGATAAAATTTCAGTTATAAGATTTTTCAGTACAGAAGAAATGTTAATTTCTTTTAAAGACCTTTTTAATGTCATGCACAAAGCTAACATTGCCAACCACCCTAGTCATTTAGCAGATAAAATTCATCACAGGTACTAAATGAATTGCATTGTGTTGATGGGCATTTTAAAACAATGACTTAATAATCCAATTAATAGTCATAGCAACACACTTCCCAGGTATGGGTCAAATCTTACATTTTCTTTGAAGAGAGTACTCTGAGTAACAGCTGTACCACTATTTGAATTCTATGTTGTTAGTGGCATTTCATTTTTTCTTAAAATGCAAAGCATAACCTATTCCACCCACTCAGAAACTGCAAATTTAAAGAGATAAGTCCCTTTGTGAGAGTGCTTTTTTTCCTCTAGGCTTATCAGCTAGAACAATGCAGGTTTGGTCCTGGATCAAGTGGTCATATTAGAAAATACATTAAAATCCAGGTAAATAAACAAGACCAAAAGGCAAAATTATCATTCTGTTCTGTTCCTGTCAGTACTGTGGAAAATGTGATTTTTCTCTTTTCGTGCTACTAGGGCCTTACATGGCATGGTTTAATTGAGGGTCAACGTGTGGCTGTACTGGAGATTGCAAACTGTGTTCAGAAATTAAAACTGGCCAGACATGAATATTGTTTCTCACCTATATAGTCCTTGGAGGACACAGGGCAAATTTTCCACATGATAATTCCTGTGTCTATGAAAAACCCATCTCTGGTCACACATCGTCTGCGGGTCCTAATTTAGTAAGAAGGCAAACAGCCACATTTATCCAAGTATCCCTGTACAGGGAGACTGATCAAATATCTCCCCTATGTGAGACTGGTTGTGTCCTGAGTGAAAAACTATGCTGTGTATTTTTAAAAAGAATGAGATCAGAGCATGTACAATTTACAAACTGCCTAGTATTTTCATTAAGACATAAAAATAAATGGATTAGCTCCCCCTTGCTGTCCAGCTCTTTCTCCTGGGGCAGACAGGGCTGCTTGCTTGGCCCTGTGGTGTGCCCTTCCAAAGGTGGTGAGAGAGCAGTGGCTTATATTACCTGGGAGAATGCATTCTAAAGCCTCTCTTGCTCTGAAAAGCTTTGCTGTTTAATTTTGGCTTTGCAGAATACGTTAGATGTCACCTGTTGTTGCTGCCTCTGCTGCCTTACTGTTCCCTGTCACGTGGGGCAACTTCTGCATGCTTGGGAAAAGTGCTGTAGAAACAGCAGAGTTCACCTCATTGTGTTCGACCTGAGCCAAGCTGGGAAGATCTCAGCAAAGGAGATGCTTCCAGCCTAGGAGGGAAGAGTTGGGGGGTGGAGGGGAAGCATTCTGTGTCATACACACAGCACTGTGGAACCTTTTCCAGCTTTCAGTGATAGAAACAGCCTGCTGTGCTACAGGTTTGCCACCACAGACACAAATAAGGAAAATGACTAAAGTCACAGAGAAGAATGACACCCCCAAGAAAAAGGAAAAATCATGCACAGAATTAAGTAGAACAGAAATCCCATGTTTACCTTCTGCATTGTTGCACTAAACCTCTGCTTTTGTTAGCTACTTGGCAAAATGACATAGTGTTGTTCATGGTAGGCAGGAAGTTTTCCTTGCTTTTCCTGTTCTTGCATCCTACAACTAATAAATGCATTCACAAGGTATGCTTAACTCATCCTATATAAAATGCTATGGTGAGAAAGGAAGAATAAAGTTTGTGTTCTGTAGGCAAGGCCCAAAAGTGGAAGTGGAGACAGAGATCTTAACTACCGGCCCTCGGTGTACAAGGGGGATCGTCGAAAACCAGTTGGGAACTATTAATTGGCCTGATGGTGACTAAACTTTTAGCCTTGGTGAAATGAGACACAACTCCTGTGGTACATTTCCTGTTTCAGAATTCTGGGGCATACAATAAGAGCATATTGGACATATTCATTGCTTAACCCATAACAAAATTATTTTGTCACATTGAAAATTGAATAGTTCATAAGACCTAAAGTTGAGTTCTGAAATTAAGACTATTCCTAAACTTTCCTTTATTATTCTTACACCCAAAGCTTCAGCAGAATTGTTCTTGAGCTGGCCTATCCACTCAATTAATATTTACTAAGCACTTACTGGCAATAAAACTCTATGCTGGGGCTGGCGAGATGGCTCGGTGGTCTGAAGCACCTACTTGGAACAAGCTGAACTAAA
>NDGM010345449.1:0-11349 GCA_002564305.1 Octomys mimax | reverse complement strand
TAAGCACTTCCCTGGCAAGCGCAAGGGCCTGAGTTCAATCCCTGGTTCTGCCAAAAACAAACACACAAACAAACAAAACAAAAGACAAAAAACTGAATGGATGGGTTTGACCACAAATTAGACACAGCTCAAGAGCCAGTCAGTGAAGCAGGAGAGCGCCTTACGGAGATTACCTGAGTGCAGCACAGAAAGCGAAACAGCAGGAGCCGTGGAGAGAAATGAAACACAGCCCGAGTGCGCAGGAGCGCAGTGAGTCACACAGAGAAAGACGAGAGGCTCACGATCCTCCTCCAGTGCAGAAAAACTGCTTCCTTAGGAGGAGCAGAGTGTGCCCAGGACTGAGAGTGGTGGGGAGACAGGGAGGAGCAGAGGAGGGCTGGACATAAAAGTGCACTATCTATGCACGGAAAATGCATAGATTGCTACATTTGCACAAGCACTGAAATATGCAGAGCCATGACTGCAGAGGGACAGGGTCTCACATCTATCAGAGGCTGGAGAGCAATGTTTGGGGAAAAGACAGTCAAGAATTCCCGGGCTGGGGAGATGGCTCAGTGGAATAAGTTCTTCCCTGGCAAATGCAAGGGCCTGAGTTCAATCCCCAGCTCCACAAAAAAGAAAGAAAGAAAGAAATCCCCAGAACTGGGTAAAGTCCCGGTCTTCATGTTCAGCCAACCCATCCAACCCAAACCTGCATGAAAAGCTTGAAGCCTGCAGGATGATAGGCAGACCCAGACGTTCCAGGGAGAGAGCCCCGACTTCCAACATCCACACTGGTGGCCAGGGGGTGCCCAGCTTTACCTTCTTGGGAAGAAAAGCCCATTTGGAATGTGTGCTCCCTATAGGCGTGGCTTCCGAGGAGAAAGCAGGGCCAATGACAGAGGAGAGGAAGCAGAGATGATGGCGAAGCAGCACAAACGCGGCCAGACGTAATTAGACCTCGAACCCGAAGAAAAGCAGGAAAAGTGCCCCAAAGAATTCTGTATGTCCACGAGAGAATGCTTTGAGCCTGAGTATCGCACGGGAGCAGGGTAAGTCTGTGAGGTGCGATTACAGGCCACCGCACGTGTTTCCGTGCAAGGGCTGCACCACAGTGGAAGACACATCGCAGGAGTCCACCCCTAAGTTTTTCCTCTTGCCTCGAGCCCACTGACCCCGTCACTCTTTGGGGCTGAGTTCTCCAGTCCCCTTTCATGAGTGTCATCACAAACACCACCAAAGATACAGTGAGTGCCGCTACCATGCCACCCAACAGAGACGGGCTGGCAAGAGCACCGTGCTGTGTCCTCATCCACCTTGGTCCCAAGAGCCAGCACAGCATGACCTCTGCCCCTTCTCACGAAATCCAAAGGACTGAATTGAGTTGGGACCTCAGGCGGCTGTGATAGCAAAAGACACTCAAGAAAGAGGGCACCAGGGCTGCTGCAGAAAGGACGTGGGTGGTTGGACAGATCTGTTTCCAGGAAGAGGAGGATGCTGCGCACGATTGGTGGCAACGTGCCTTTTACTGTGATAAGTTTTACAATGTAAACATGAGCCATATATTTTGGTCACATCTCATATCGATTGAATACCAATAAGTTTAATGCTAAAATGTTCTAAAATAGATGTAAGATAGAGAAGCATGTGTTTAATTATAAAGGAAGGAAAGACAGCTCACCAGATCAACCCAGAGGAAACAGGAAAGGCAAAGAAGGACAGCGCAGCACGACAGGAGCAAGAAAAGGAACAAGATCGATGACGAACGGGAGTCTGTGTATCAGGGACTAAAATGACTGAGGCGTGAAATGATAAAGACTCCACTGAGGGATAAAGATTCCCGAGCCACAATGAAAAATTTAATTTACTTGGATTAAACGAGAGAGATCCAAAGCGCAAGCTCAGTGAGACGTTAAAAGGAAAAGCTAACAGATCGAGTGACTCCAACAAGCTTATAGAAAACGCGCTGACTGGCTCAACTTCAGATAAACGGGGTAGAAGTCACTGCGAGCCGTTTCCCAAGCTGTGCGGCAGCTGCACACTGGCTTACCTCCTGCCGACGCCCGGCCCTTTGTGTGTTTGTCGAGTGTTGTGCTTTTATTTGTGCAGAATACCAAGGAGATGGAGTTCTTGGTGTCTTGAGGAGAAACACTCACCGCTGCTCCTGTGCACTCGTGCCTCTTGGGGCTGTCTCCCTTCCCTTCTAGTGACTGTCTGGAGTTAGTATCCCTTGCAGAGCTCTTAGCAGTGTTTGAAAACATGATCATTCACTTCGATTTGTTCAACATATTTCTGCTGGCTATAGAATTCTACCTTTTTTTGGGGGTGGGGTGGGTACTGGGAACCGAACTCAGGGCTTTGTGCTGCCAGGCAGTCTCTGTCACTGAGCAATATCCCCAGCCCCTCTAGAATTCTATAGAGGCAAGTTTCTCCTTAAACCTCCTAAGGAGGCCATTGCACTGCCCACTGTTCGCATTTTTTGTTGGAAAGTCAACCACTCTGCCCCTTGGAGGTCCCACCAAATCTGCTATTTTTAAAAATTTTTTATTCATTTTAATGAGAGAAAAAGATAGAACAGCAATGAAACAGTTTCAATACAGGTTAGTAGGATGTTTACAATAACTAATACATTATGTATTGTTGTCTTCATAGTAATTCAGGGGACAAGATGCAAACATGATATCTTGTCTAAACAATGTTAGTACAAACTTTTATTCTCAGTGAAATCTGCTATTTTTAAGATTTTACCCGTGATTCAAAGCATTTTGATTACGGTGTGCCTAAAAGACTCTAAGAAATCAGGGTCTCTATATTGTGGTCTGTAAATATCCCTTTACTGAAAAGTTGGTACAGGAAGCCAATGGACTAACAAAATGATTTTTTATAAAAATTTGTGAGTTGATTCTAAGACGCATGAAGAAATGTAGAAGGCCTAAGCTCAATGGTCAGAACAATGTTGGAGAAGGGTCAAATGTTAGAGAACTTATACTGCCACGTTTTGACCTCCTGGAAAGCCGCGGCCCTTAGACAGTGCGATCTGGTGTAAGAATGAGACTGGGCCTGGTGGCGCACGCCTGTAATCCCAGCTCTTGGGAGGCTGAAAACAGGCGGATTACTACGAGTGAGACCTATGTAGGGAGGCCCTGTAGACCCTGTACTAAATACAAAGAAAAGGACAAAAATAGCCCTGCCCACCGTCCAGCTGTCTGTGTCAGGTCTGGGAGTAGAGAGTGTCGGGTCTGGAGCTAGGCCCGGGCGTCCTCCCTTCCAAGCTGCTCACCCGGGCCCTGACTGGCTTCCAGGCTTAGTGGGGGAGCCTGTGAGGGGCGGGAGGCAGCCTGAGCGGGCACAAGGCAGAGCGAGGCCTGGGGCATCCCCACAGCCCACGTGCACTGGGCAGCAGGAGACCGCTGAGCCCCTCCCCCTGTCTGACTTACTGTAGCCACCTCTGGGGACTGTTCTATTTGCATGGGGAGGGCCAGAGGGTGACTCTGCCAGGGCGCCCAAGGAGCAGGGGTCTTAGCTCTAAACCCAGGCTTCAAAGGCCAGGAGGCCCAGTGCTCTCATAACCTGTGACACAGGCTGCGGGAGGCTGTGGCAGCACCGGCCTGGCCCCCACAGTGTCACCAAGCTACAGCCTCAGCCTCCGCGCAGCACTCCCAGGCCCCTCACTGTCCTCAGCCCAGGACCACTCGGGCAGCCTTCTGTTGCCATAAGCAAAGCCTCCTAAGGCTGCAGCTGCTGTTCCACCTCATGCAGGCCCTGGTAGAATCAACCTCCCCCACTCCCCCAGCTCTGTGGCCTTCCAAGTTCCAGGCCTGTGTCCACGACCCACTTGTCCAGCGTCCTCTCCCCAGACAGTTACCTCTGGCTCCTGGTCCCTGGATCTTGGGGCCCCAGACAGAGCTCCTTCCCGAGTTCCCCACACCATTTTCCAGCTTCTGCCTGTGGCTTTCTGAGCTGCCTTGGGCTGTATCCATGATCCCACGGAGGGACGCCAGGGCCACTTCTCTGCCCGATTCTGTCACCGTCTGCTCCCAGCCCAAGGCTGTGGCTAGAACCTCCTCAGCTTTTCTCTCCTCTTTGGTTCTCTTGCCAGGGAAAGGCCGTGATGTTTTCCATGTCCTGGACTCGTTGGCATTTGTGGTCCTGAGACCAGCTTGCTCCTGGCTGGGGGACTTTCAGTTTGCCCAACCTGCCACCCTCCTGGTGCCCAGCAGGTGCTTTGAGGTCTGAGGGAGGTCTGCCCATGCTGGGTCTAGGTCAGGGATCATGGGAGTATGTGCTCTGGGGAAGGGTGTGGAGTGACCCTGAGGAACACAGGTGATCTCTGGCCCTGAGTGTCTGTCATCCTTGATCCTTGCCGTTGGAAGACCTCACTGGCTGCAGGACATGGCATGTGCTACCCCGTGAGGCCTTGGGGTCTGTCTCCCTTGGTGTCTCCAAAGAGGATCTGGGTGTCACAGGCTGTTGGGGGTCAGGGAGGACCTGCTGCCTGGAGAGAGACTGGGCGTAGCAACAAGCAATTGTGCCTGTCAGCCCTGAAGGTCAGCAGGAAAGGGGCAGCTGCTTCATGAACCTCAGCCTCTGCTGACACTTCTTGGGGAGGAGCGAGGTACCAGGAGGTGGCTGAGCCAGCCAGAGTCCTGTGCTGCCTAGCAGGGACCAGGTGCCTCTGTCCTGCACTTGCACAGTGAGCCCCGTGATTCAGGGGCCCACTAGGGCCTGAGCTGCCTCTCGGGGCTAGGACCACCACTTTCACAGCTCAGGAAGGACAGGGGGAAGGTGGGTGTTTTGTATTAAGCTACAACCCCCTCCTCAGTCCTCCATGACAGCCCAGGGCAGGGGGCCGGGCCTGGGCTCAGCCTGGGCTTGGCAACCCTTCCCTCATGCACAGGGCGAGCTGCCACTCTTCAAGGCAGGTTTATCTTCTCCAAGTGATAGAAGGCACTTGTTAAGAAACCTGCTGTCCTTGTCTCCATGGCCATGGGGGTGATCAGAGCAGTCCCTGTCCACTGAGGGAGTGACTGGGTGCACTCCCCACAAAGTCATGGTCAGTAAGAGGCACAGAGTGGGGCCAGATTCCCGTGAGCTGCCCACCGCCCTGGCAGGGCCCCGCTGCCCTACTCGGCCTAACTTGTGGGCTCTGCCCTCACCCACAGCCAACGTGTCCTGCCTTGGATGGTGTCTGGGCCTCTGCCCTGCTGGGACCCTAATTGTACCTCAGCCCTCACAAGTCCCCTGGGAGCTCAGCAATTTTGGTTCTTGGCTGTCCCGGCCCTGCCCTACAGTTTGTGCCAGTTTGGAAGAAGAGATTTGTGGACTGGCAGGAAATTGTCATCTAGGGAAGGCCCAGCAGCGCTATAAGACGGCTTGGCCTCTGGAGGGCAGAGTCTTGGAGTGGACGCTTGGGCCAGAGCAGCGAGTGCTGAGGCCCCTGTCGCCACATGCCACCAGATGTGCAGGTGGCTGGGTTCTAACGAGCCTTGCTTGTCCACGTGGATGTCTCTCTTCTCCCTACCAGGGACATTAATCAATACAGGTCTCCACCTAAGGCCCATCCTAACCACTTCCCGGTCTCTTCTGCTCTGGCCAGGAGAGAGCTGGGTCTACAGAGTCTCCATGGTGGAAGCTGCCATGGTGTCAGGGGCAGGTGGGGCTGTAGCATAGGGCCCGGCACCAGGGCAACCCAGCGATGCCACCTGCAGCACCTGTCTATGCCCCAGCCCGCAGGCTGGTCTGTAGAAGGAGGGGCTTGGGTTCTGCCTGGGCTCAGCCAACCACAGTCACAGCTTAGTCCACCTGCTGCCCTTGTGTGCGGCCATTTCCACCTTCAGATGCTTGGGGAAAGGACTGGGGATCTCAGGGCTGAGTTACATGAAATGTGCCATTCAGTGCCCATGAAGCCGGAGTTCCTGTGCATCTGGGGCTTCTGTAGCCACAGCTGTGGAACTGGGCAGTGGCCACCGGGACCCACGGCCACAAAACCACAACATGCGCCATCTGATCCTTCACAGTAGTTTCTGACGCTCTTGGAGGTCTAACATGCAAAAGAGTCTGTTGGCATCAGGCTCCCCCGACAGACCAGGCACATACTGCAGTCTCCTGGGGCGCCCAGCCCAGGGCCCCTCCCAGCCGTGGATACTGGGGATCCTCAGGCCAGGGCAACTGTACCTCAAAGGGTTAGGGAGCCCTACCAGCACCTGGAGGCCACAGCCAGGCACATCCTAGGAGCAGAGTGACCAGCGCAAGTGTAGATGGGGCAGGGGAGCTGCAGGGAGACAAGTGCTGGCTGTGGGAAGTGGAGTGAGCCCTGGTGGGCAGCAGAGGAGATGCAGCAGGGCAGGGAGGGGCAGAGGCGGGGGCAGAGCTCAGGGCGCGGGGCTCAGGTAGGTGAGGGCACCCCAGCCGCGCGGTCGGGCACTTGGCCTCTGGGCTCCCTCCTAGCATACCAGGCCCAGGCTCCGCCCAGGGGAGCAGGGTGGGCTGTGAAGTCCGCTCGTGCTTTTAGTTCACAAAATGACAGGTGGGGACAACAGCCACACCGGTGACAGCAGACAGGCCCCTGTGATTGCCGGAGCTGCTCCGGGCCAGGCTCCGCCGATGGACGCTGCGCCGAGGTCCTCCCTTGCTCTGATGCAGCACACCTACTCTTCCTCTTTACTCCAGGCATCTGTGCAGCGGGGCTGGGGGGTCTTCCTCCCACGCCTCTTCCCTCCTCCTTCCTCCCCTCCCTGGCTCTCCCTTCCCCCACCCTCTTCCCCGAGTCTCTCCCCAGCCCCCTCCCTGTGCCATACTGCTTCCACCTTTGCCCACCCCGTGTCACCTTCCACCTATCTGGGTGCACCCAGCCCCCCACACTGAGACAAAGCGTGTTGCTGGCAACCAACATCTTCCAAAGCGGGAGCTGTGCCTGGCCCACCCTGTGGCTCTGGCGCTCGGCCCCCTAAAGGTCCCACTTGCTGGTGCTCCCTGGGGACTCGGTCAGGAATCTGCCACTGTGTGGACAGCCAGGGGAAAGAAAGGCTGGCTTTTGAGTGGAGACCACTGGGGACCCCAGGTAACTGGGCCAGTCCTGGGCAGTGGCATTGGCCTCAGGGGACAGACGGGCAGGGCTGTGCTGGAGGGCCAGGCCTTTGCGAGCAGCGGCAGCCGCCTTGGGGCCCGACAGATGGGCATCCACACCTCCTCTGCTCCTGCTGATGGGTTTCCCAGAACTCGAGTGAATCCACAGTGGCGCTGCAGGCTCTGAATGGACAGAGCCCCAGCTATGCACAAACCCAGGCCCGGCTCTGGCTGGCCGGCATGATTCATTTTCAAGAGCCGGTTCCCGGAGCCCTTGCCAGGTCCGTCCCGCTGGAAAGTCACTTCCATTAAAGTTTCTGGAGGCAGCCACCTCGCAGAGTGCAGCTGCAGAAGCGGACTTGTTCGACCCGAGGTCCTGCAGGGTCACTCTCCCCTGAGACCCGCGGACGCGGGGGTGGGTCGTCCCGTCCCATTCCTGCCAGAACCCAGTGAGGCACCCACTGGCTCAGGGCCACACATGTCTACCTCCCACACCTTGTAGAGATGCCCCTGCCACGAAGGGGGGAAGGCAGGAGAGCATCCGTGGACCCTGCGGGACAGAACAGGACAGAAAACCCACTTACGGCACTTGTGCACAGAGAGGCCTGTGGGCACCCCAGAGGGCACTGAGGCACCCCGAAGCCCAGGGGCAGAGCCCAGCTTCCCCCAGGAAGGCTGACCCAGCATTCCCAGCTGGGCCCCACATCCCCACGTCCGACACTGGCTTGACTCAGCCTCTCAGCTCAGTGTCCATCTGTGTCACTGTGCCCTGAGTCACCGGCTGGCCCTGCAGGGGCTATGGGTGGGGTGGACGCACCCTTCTTCAGAGACAGACAGCCCCAGCCAGCACGATTGCTCACGGCTGAGGTGACAAAGGCTTTCCCGCTGACAGGCTCGCTCAGGCGAGGGCAGCGGCAGGGCCAGGGCACGGTCCTTTCAGAGCAGCAAGACAGCCCGAGGGGGCACAGAGAAAGGAGGCCAGCCCTGGGCTGGCCCTCAGGCCCGCCCCACCGCCGGTGCCCACTGCTGCCTCAGCCTTCTGAGCATTTGCACCCGGGCCTGCGCTCCCTTCCTAACGGGCAGGCATGGTGGGGTGGTGGGCCAGCGGCTCAGCTGGGCCGCGGAGCTGGGGAGCTGGGGCCCAAATCTAGCTGGGGAGCTGGGGCCCAAAGGCGTCCTCCCTCGGCTTCACCTGAGCAGTGTGAGGTGAGCACCAGGTGGCTTTGTGTCTAGGTCCCCACTGCGTGTCGGGTTAGCACGCGCTCCACCCATGGGCCCTGCTCTTGGTACCATGCTGCCGCTTCTGGGTGGGGCCACAGGGCCTCGGAGCTCTCAGGGGCCCTGCTGCTGCAGCTCAGGGCCACCCTCGGCTTTCCTGGGCTTCCTCCTTGTCCTTGTGGTACGAAAGAAGCATCATGTCTGAAGCACTGTGTAGGCTCTCAGTGGCACACGGTAAACACTTATATTCCCGGAGAACAGTGTCCCTGAGCTCGGAGGGCCTCAGCCTCGCAGCAGCGAGCGCCGCTGCTCTAGCGGGTGCGGCAGCCTGGTTTGCATTCAAGCACTAACTGTCTTAGTTTGTTTCAAAAGCAGACCGATCGCAGCTGCGCATTTGGTGGCCAGGATGTCCTGTCACTGGTCCAAGAGTAAGATGAGGTGTGGCCCTCTGCGGACATGGCCAGGGACGCAGCTCTGAGGCCTGCAGGGACCCAAGGCAGACGCAGCTGTGTCGCGGGCACCGAGCGCTCTGAGCTCTGAGCTAAGAGCAGCCTGGCCTGTGTCCCCTCCCGGCCGGCCACAGTGTCCCATCCGGGCTGGCCATGGGGCCTCCACAGGTGTGGGTGGCGGGCACAGGGCAGCTGGCGGAGGAATCCCACCTCCCATGCAACTCCAATCAGGGAAGACAGTGTCGGAGGAGGACAGGTGCCCGCCACAGGGAGCACGGCTCCCCCGGGGGAGAGCGTCACAGTGGGACAGTTTTCCTCCCCACCACTCACGGCTGCAGGGCGGTGGGGAAGACGCCTCCCACCATGCAGCAGGACGGACCCAGCACCAGGGGTGTGGGAAGGTTTCTCGACTGAGCCCTCGGGGAATAGCGCTTTTGGGGTAGTGATTTCATTCTTCCTCGGCCAGTTTCAAGCCACTGCCTGATGTCACCTAACATGGAGCTGGGAACAGATGTGACTGTCAGCTGACTGTGGCCAACATGGCCAGCCCCAGCGCCCCCACGTGGGTCCCTCCTTGCCTCTGGAAAGGGACACCTTGGGCAACAGGGCTGTCCTGGGGCAGACCTAGGCTACCAGGGTCCACATGGAAAAGGAGAGGGTCAGGCCAGAGGACTCCATCCCTGGAATGGCGGATAGGGGCTCCCAGCCACTGTGACTGTGTCCGTGGCTAGGACCCCAGATCCCCGAGGCCTACAACTGGCCGATCCAAAAAACTTCTTGCAGCCAGGACCCTCCTTATTCTGCTGGCCCTGCCCAGATGAAGTCTAGGTGACTCCCTTAGCCAAGCTCTTCCTCTCAGGGAGTCCTCAGTTCCTATTGTGCAGGTGGGGAAACTGAGGCATGGTGAGGCTGTCTCTCCTCCTGGTGTGCATGCGCTCATGGTAAGCACCCTGCTTTTCACATCTCCCCACGTGGGTAGGGGAAGGAGGCAGCGTCCCAGCCTCGGCCCTGCATAGATGGGGAGCCGCCTTGGAGACAGTGGCGTTGGGTAATCACAGTGCAGGGCAGCCAGCTGCAGCCCTCGGCATGTCCCTCTCCCTGGAGCCTGCCCCCATCTCCGATGTCCACAGCCCTGCAGTTGTCTTGCCCAGGCTGCTGAACTGGGACCTGCAGGAGTGGAAAATCTGCAGCTTGGATCTGCTGGTTCTCATTAAAACCGATCTCCTTGTTGACAAAATGAGGAGCCAGGCCCGTGCCAGCATGTGCTGTCTGTGACCGGCTTTGTCCTCTCTGCGCCCTGTGTTCCAACTGGCCCAGGCCCACGGGCATTGGGGGGGCACATTCCTCATCAGCCCGGGCTTTGGCTAGGCGCCCTGCGAGATGAAAGTGCCTCCCTGGGGACAGTGGCCCTGCAATGCCTGAGCCTGGGGTCTCATTAACCCTGCCTGACATTCAGCTTTATTTTCTTTGGTACCCGGCTTGAATGTCCCTAAGCCGGAGGAGGGACTCGGGCTGGTCAGCTCAGGCTGGCAAGCAGAGCCAGCCTTCCTGAGCTTGAGAGTCTGCCGATGGGTGGTCAGATGGCAATGCCCAGGGGGCGCGGCAGGCAGGGTGGACAGTGGTCACCACCCACAGCTCTGTTGGGAGTCCCGCTGGTATCCCATAGCGCTGAGCTTAGGTCTTTAAACCTAAAATAGGGACATGGAAGGCGGGCATTGTACTGCTTATAGTATCAGTGCCCTGAAGCTGCTGTAACAAAATGCCACCAACCAAGTGGCTCCAGCAACACGCATTTGCTCTCCCAGGGAAGATCCAGGGGAAGATGGCAGAACTGTGGCGCTCAGCGGGACTCGCTCCCTTCCTGGGATCCAGGCGGGGGTGGGAGTGCAGGAGGGTCCTCAGTCTGCCAGCTCCTGGTGGTCACAGGCAGTCCTTGGCCTCCATGCAATCCCCGCTGTCCTCTGCAGGCAGCCTGCCCTCTGCTCCCTGTCTCCTTTTTCTATTTTATTTATGTATTTACTTACTTATTTGGTGCAGGGTCCTGCTACACAGCTGAGACTTGTGATCCTCCTGTCTCAGCCTCCCCAGTGCTGCAATGACAGGCATGCACCACCACACCTGGTTTCAGGGCTAGCATGGCATGCAGTACCTGGGATTGAATCCGGGTCCTTGCACTTGCCAGGCAGGTGCTTAGACCAGCGAGCTATCTCTCCAGCCCTCGCTGTCTCCTTTCTCCACGCGTTCCCTAGGAGGATGAGTGTCATTGGTATCAGGACCCTCAGGGTATCGGGGTGTACTCCTCTTGCTCCCCTTCACCTAACACATCCTCAGAGACCCCATTTCCAAACAAGATCAGGGTCACAGGTTCCAGTTGGACATGGAGGTAAGGTTTTGGGGTCCTCCACGCAACCCGGCCCATGCAGTGTTCAAGAGGATTCGGGGCAAGGTTGCAGGAGGCAGGAGGTGTAAGGAGCTTCTCGGTGGGGGTGTGAGCCAGACTCAGGACCACAGTCCCGTCCCAAGGCCCACGGAGAGGAGTCAGCTGCGGTGGCAGAGCTGTCATAGCCACCAGCAGCCCCGTCCTCCCCTGCAGGGCCCACACGCACCCTGTCCCTCCTCAGACGTCTCATAAATGGCA
>NDGM010345202.1:0-17770 GCA_002564305.1 Octomys mimax | reverse complement strand
TATATCTTTACATGTGTACATCTTAACTATGCATATCTATATTTATATATGTGTGGTTGCATATAAAGATTTTCTTTCTTGGAAGTAACAGGGATCAAACTCAGGGCCTTGCACTTGCCAGGCACGCACTTATGCTGCTGAGCTATCTCTCCAGCCCAATATAAAGATTTTGTTGTTATTATATTGGGAATTTTGTTTTTTTGTTTTTGTTTTTTGCTTAAATCCTATAAAGCAACATTCATTCACAGTAAGTTACACAAAGGTCCAGAGTTCTTTCCATATTCCCTATACCTGGCCACAGCAGTTTCCCCCTGAATATTTACTGAATGATTGGACAACTAAAAAACAGCTTCCCAGAACGACACAGTAGAAGACACACAACAGGCGATCTCCAGACCAGAAAAGGTGACAGCGGGCACATAAACCTCCCTGACCGCTCAAAGGAAGTAAGCAAATGGAGGGGGCAGGAGTGAGGAAAGAGAACCGAAGTCTAGAAACATGAAGAAGCACCAGAGGTCCACAGTCCCAGGGCAGGAGATTAAGTGCAAGCTACTAGAGACTTAAAAATCTTAATTTCTGGGTGTGGGAAATTTGTGAGATGAGATATGGCAGCCTCTCTGTGGCAGAGCCATAGTGCTGGGCAAAAACTCAGTCCTGGAATTGCCTAGAACAGGGGTTTCAGCTCTCAGCTGCAGGTTCCTGTCAGGAACTGCTGCACAGCAGGAAGTGAGCACAGTAAGCAGGAGGGAGCAGAGGTTCCCCTATATTCCCAGCCACTCCACATGGCTAGTGTCACAGCCTGAATTCTGCTTCTTGTCAGACCAACTGCAGCATTAGATTCTCAGAGGAGTACAAACCCTACAGTGAACTTTGCGTTTCAGGGATTTAGGTTGCATGCTTCTTTGAATCATTCAAAACCACACTCCCATTTCTGTCCATGGAAATATTGTCTTCCACAGTACTAAGAAGGCTGTGGAAACCACTGGTCCAAAAGTTAAAAAAAAAACAAACAACTGATGCCCATCCTCATCCTCCAACAGTGGGTCAGTGCCACCCTCCCCTAGATATTCTAGCCAACAGTGAATCACCTTGCCTTTCCATACATGACTCCAGGGTCAACCCACATCAGAGGCAGGGGTCAGAGCAGAGCACAGGGTGTGAATCCATGTCTGTGCTAGCCCCTGTGTCCTCTAGCCCCTGGGATTGGGCCCAAGGCCCATGCAGCTTGTCATCTGGCTCCCTTACTCTCTCCGGCCCACAGGTCAGCATCACCGTGATCGAAGCCCGGCAGCTGGTGGGCTTGAACATGGACCCTGTTGTGTGTGTAGAGGTGGGGGACGACAAGAAGTACACCTCCATGAAGGAGTCCACGAACTGCCCCTACTATAATGAGGTCAGTGGCCTGGGGGCCAAGGTGGGGAGAGGGACTGCTAAATGTGGCATGAGGCTGGGCACCAGCCCACCCACTTGGAGGTGGGAGTGCCAAGGAGTACAAAGTACAAGGAGTGCCAGCCCAATTGGTTACAACCCCAGAACCCTGGCAGGCAGTGGCACATCCTCTGGACCCCTGTCTAGATTCCAGGTTGACCCTGCTCTAGTTAGGGGCCACCTGGTGAAATGAGTGTGGCCTGGGTTCTCCCGTGCAGCTCCTGGCAGTGCTTGTGTCCTGCCAGGCCAAAGCCAAGGGGCTGTGCACCTCGTCCCAACTCAGTGTGTGCTGGCGCTGGCACTACCACCAATCTTTCCACAAGCTGAACACTCTTCCAAATGTACTAGGTACATCATCAGCCCATTGTTAATCCTATTTCACACCCGGGAGTGCCAAGAGTCCTGCAGGGGCATTGCTGGTATGGTCTGGGTGCTTACCCTCTTTGGCCTGCTGCCTTCAGGTAAACTTCTTGGGGATTCCCACCAAAGCCTTGAACTTGGGGTGCAAGAGACACACTGCTGCCCATTCCAGCTCTTTCCAGATGGTTGAGGCCACATGCAAGGTGTGGGCTAGGCAGGGAGGGGTGCCAGGCTGCTCAAGTGAGGTGTCTGTGTTCTGAGATGTGGGGAGGGACGAGGGGGCCCTCAGGCTACTGCCGGTGTTGTCCAGTTGTGCAGCATCAGGAAGGACCCCTGGGCACAGCTCCACCCTTCAGCCTTAGCCTGGCCAAACCCTCGTGTGCACCCAACCACAAAGACACCCCACTCTCCAGCTGGTTTCCTGCCAGCCTCCAGGCAGAACACCAGGACATTCCGATGCACATGTCCCTGGAAAAAGCCTCTGGCCTAGATAAGGATCAGCCTTCCTCTGATGGGCATAGACACAGATCCCATGGTCTGAGACTACTTGATAGTGGCAAAGCCACGTCTGAGGGCTCACCTTGCACCAGTTAAACTCATTCATTCACTCACTTGCACATTTGCTGCCGATCACTTCTGCCTCCTTTTCACAAACCCCAAAGAGCTCCAATTTTTTTTTTGTCTGTTTCCTTTAAACTTGGGCTTCTCAAACTCACTTGCAGGGTTGCTTTGGACTGCATAATTCTTTGCAGTGAGATTGTCCTGTGTGTTGTAGGATACTGATCAACACCCTTGGTTTCTACTCACAAGATGCCAATAGCACCTGCCCCCACTCTAGTTGTAGAACCCCAAAATATTTGTAGATATTTCCAAGCGTGCCCTGGTTGGGGAGTTCAACTCCCCAACCAGACCACCATTCTAAACTATCTTGCTGGGATTCCATCTAGCCCCATGGCCAGGGTTAGCTCTCCCTTTTCTTCTCTTCCTCTTCAGGGAAGGATCCCTCATGGCCAAGGGTATGCTCTGCTTTTGGCGAACTCTCTGAGCTGGAAGGAACTTTCCTTTAGTTCCTCTAAGATAGCAGAGGCAAGTGGGAATCATCAACATGATTCAGCAGATCTCTGAAAATTCCAAAAGCCAATTTTGCTCAGGAAATATCAGGAGGGATCCTGGCCCTGGCTTAGCTGGCTCATTCCCATGGGGCTGGCACAGCTCTGGGCACCAGGTCTAAGGCCCTGCTGCCAGCTCTGAACCTGGCCTGTGAAAGGAGGACCATGGCCTGTGCCTCTGCAGAACAACCTGCCAGCCATGGACCAAGCCAAGACCCTTCTGTGCACACGTGGTCCTGCCCCATCTTGGGAGCCCCGTCCCTCTTGCCTCTCTCCTCTGCCTTCTCTTTCAAGAGTCTAGCATTGTGCCATCAGCAGCCCAACTTCATCTTTGCCTTTCTTCTGGTTCCTTCTCCTTTGTCTGCACAGTGTCCTCCCATAGCAACCATGACAGCCCATGGGTGCTTGAGGCAGGATTGAGAAGTCAGTCATCTGTGGTCAGTCTGGGTCTTTCCCACTCCCACAGGCCTGTCCAGGCCGCCTTTTCTCTCCCTGTTCCCAGTGGTCATAAGAGTCATCCCCACTCCCTCCCTTCCAGTCATGGTTCACCCCTGCAGTCATTTCTGCCCCTCAGCGTCACTGAAACCACTTCACACCAGGTCACTGAGGCCCGCACTCCTGCCGACAATGCACTGTCATCCTTGCTCAATGACTGCTCAGTTCCCCCACCCATTGTCTACCTGCATCCCTGGGAACTCTCAGCCTCTCTCCAACTTCCCCAACTCTCCTGTTCTTCCTCCCCAGCCTCCTCGCCTGCCACTACTTCCTCTGCCCTGTCCTGGGCCTGTTTTCCCTTCAGTGCTCTCTAGCATCTCCTTCATCCCAGGGCTTCAGTCACCAGCCCCGTATTGATGATCCCCAAATCTAAACCTTCACCCACCTCTCTAAAGCTGAGATGCCCCCAAGCCAGCCAGCCTAGGCTTGTCACTGCCACACAGAGCCATGAACAGGAACACTTGGGTGGAGTGCCTGCCTGACCTGGATGTCATCTTTAACTTCACAACCACACCTTCTGGTCCCCTAGAGTAGTTCAGCATGGTGGCCTAAAATCATCATCCCCATAAAAAAGGGGTAAGCTGAGGCAGAAAAGGAATCCATGGACCCCACAGCATCAGCTAGGTGTGGCTGGCTCCAAAGCTGGCGCTTTTACCCACAGTGCTCAAGGGCAAGGCTTTTAGAGCCAAGATCACATGCTCCTGAGGTGTTTACCTTAGGCACGTGGGCAACCTTTCTCCCCTTTCCCTGCCCACAGTCATCAAAGCAATTGTCCCTCTGTTCCCTGTCCACATCCTTGACCTCAGCCCCCACACCTGGGCAGCAAGAAAGGACAGTTCACATCACAGCATTTTACATTTGCAGCTGAGTAAGTGCTTCATATGTGGTAGCTGGTCCTTTCTAAGACTTGCCCAGTTTTACCTCTTAACCTCTCTAAAGTCGGGACACATCTTCCAACCAGCACTGCGGCTTAATGGCAATGTCTACGTGGCCCTCAAACCATGGTGTGTCATAAGTCAATGGTATTTTCAATATGATTATGTATGCTGCGATGTCACATCAGAGTCTCACAGAAAGATCTGAGGTAGATGTCAATACCCCTACCTAATAGTTCAAGAAACTGGGGTTCAGAGAATGTATC
This sequence comes from Octomys mimax, assembly GCA_002564305.1. Classification (NCBI taxonomy): domain Eukaryota; kingdom Metazoa; phylum Chordata; class Mammalia; order Rodentia; family Octodontidae; genus Octomys; species Octomys mimax. The sequence goes on along the minus strand of NDGM010345202.1, from coordinate 13,237 downwards.
ACTGAAGGCTTCACTGCCAGAAGGAAGCATAACTGGGACCTGAGCCGAGGCCTTACTTGCCAGCTGCAGGACCTTCTGAGCTTAGCACATCCGTGTAGACTATTCCAGCTACTGGCAGTAGATGGCCCAGTCTCCAGCTGGGTTGTTCAGAACTGGATGAGATGCCTCTGCTGCTCATCTGAACTGTGGGACTCAGGGGAAGTGGCAGGGGTGCAGACAGGCTCTGCCAGGAGGGAGGAGCCCACCAGTGACAGTCGCCTGGGTCCTTCCTTTCTAGTACTTTGTCTTCGACTTCCACGTCTCTCCTGATGTCATGTTTGACAAGATCATCAAGATATCGGTGAGTGCAGAGCAGCCCCGGAAAGCAGGGCCACTAACTTAAGATGTACCTTCCTACAACCTTGGGTGGTGCCCTCTCTCACTGGGCAAATCATGAAAAGCCAGCCCCTTGCCTGGACATCCTGCTGCAATAAGAGTGACAGGCTGGATCTCAGCCATTTAACCTGGTGCCTCTGTAGTGTACAACCTGCCCACCATGCACGGCAGCCAGCCATACACAAGCATGAGCAAGAAAGGCTGATTCTCAGCCTCAGTGAGCCACTCCTGCCCTGCCAAACATCCTTCTGCTTCAACATGAAGCTTGGGTCCCTAGAAAGGCCTAGGGGGTGCCAACATCAGTGGGTTCCCCTCCGTGGAGGACCTCACCCATCCCCTGGCTGACTGGTGGCCGCTGGTTCTTCCTGGAAGGTGATTCACTCCAAGAACCTGCTGCGCAGTGGCACCCTGGTGGGTTCCTTCAAAATGGATGTGGGGACCGTGTACTCCCAGCCTGGTGAGTAACTCCATGCAGGCTAGTCAACCACAGTGCATGTAGAGCAGGAATCAGGTGCCCATAGTCTCTCCTACTATGGCAGTGCCCAGGCTTAACCCACCGAGGACCATAGGTGCAGTTTGGTGACAGTTGGTACACAGCCTCCTGGCATGTAGAGAAGCAGTGTGCACAGTCTGAACACAGACGTGGGAGCAGTGTGTGCCTGTCTGGCAGGAGTCACCCCTAACCAGGGCAGAAACTCCCCACAGAGGGTGGGAAGGACTCTGAGCAGAGCCACTGCTCAGCTGTGTGTGGCAGGCAGACTGCTGTGTTGCCTGCTGTGTGTCCTATGGGTACAGTGAACGAGGCTGCCCTCCCAGCCCAGGCCGCCAGCACCTGAGCAGAACGGACCCTCTGCCCTACTCATAGGAACTCCATAGTCCCTTTTTCAGTTGAGGGGCCTGAACCTAGAGATATACAGGGGCAGGGGGCATCAGGTTGTGTGTGTGTCTGCGCCCCATCAAGTCACGCTATCCAAATGGGAAGGTGACAGTCAATGCCACATATGATACAACATCTGAGGGACTCTAGGCTCTAAAAATGCCATTTGCATGGGACCCAGGCCACCTGAGGAGCAGCCATGGGGGACGGTGCCTGGTCTGCCCAGTGTGTGGGTACCCTTAAGTCAACTCTGTATGGAGTTGGTGAGGGCACCGGAGGCATGGCCCAAGGGTTGCCACCATGTGATCATCTCAGGGACACCTCATGTTCCTGAAGTGAACCTGCTACACAGAACATAGTGATGGCCATATACAATACAAATTTTCACACAGATTATCACATTTGACCTTCACAAAACAGGTAGGCAGCAGCATCCCTTCCCATTTTGCAGATGAGGTGAATAAGACTAAGAGAAATGAAGGGACACTAACCTAGGAGATGGAACAATCAGCGTTCTCTGTGGTTCTTCCTAGATCTCAGCCCATGCACATTATAACTGAGGTCAGGGGACTTGAATGCAGTCCTCAAGACCATACACATAGAAGCCACAAACCCCAGGACATTTAGGATTCGGGAGACCTTAAAAACAGCTAGTCTGGTCTCTATTAAGATGGAGTGGCCCAGGGTAATACAGTGGCTTGCCCAAAGTCTGGACATAGAAGGGTCGGCCTGATATTTCAGCAGACTAAACTGCCTGCTTAGGCAGAGTGCAACGGCTGGGTTTCAATCCCTGGCCTGGCCTGCCGGCCCTACCTGCAGGGTGCGCTGAGACAGCAATTGAGACTGGGCATGGTGGCGTGCGCCTGTAATCCCAGCACTTTGGAGGCTGAAAGCAGGAGAATCATTATGAGTCCAGTCTACGTAGTGAGACCCTGTAGATCCTATAGATCCTGTCCTGAACATAAGGGGAGAAAAGTCTGGGCATAGAACCTGAATCTCTCAGCTGCTCCCCAACCCCAAGTAACATGCACAGCCATTGGCCACTTGTTTTGGAAATTTCCGGCATCCCTGAGGATGACCTCCTCCTGGGACCAAACAATACTCCTGGCATTATCTACAGGCCTGGGTCTGGAGAAAGACACAGTGGAGAGCAGAGAGCACACCTCTGGGTTTCTGGGTGGTCGAGTCCTGGTCAGAAAAGCACTCCCTTTGGGGCAGAAGTATAAGTGCCAAGCAATGGATGAACATGCCATCCCAGCAGTTCCAGCCCTTCCAACCCCATGTGGGCATCCTGATTTCTGTTTTGCACTAAGAAATCTGAGGCTCACAAAGCTGACAAAGCTGGTCCAGGGCTGCAGGAAGCAAGTGGCAGAACCCAAGCCTGTGTATGGTCAACCCTAGGCTCTCTGCTGGACAGCACACCCCTAGGCATGAGTTCCTGCTGAATCTGCCCCTGAGCCTGGTGCTCTCCCAGAGACTTGGGAGAGTAAGGTCTCACGGTCCCTCCCTTCAGGAGTGGCACTGGTGTCCTCACTCTGACCTTCTGCAGGTTGACCTGGCCTTCTTGATTAGCCCTTGGTTCCTGAGCAGCCCAGGGGTTATTGAACGGGTGCTCCTGGGGACACAGGACTCCTGGGTCATGCTGGGAAGCACGGCATGTTTCAGGACCTGGTGGAACTGGAAGGACTTCCCAGGGGAGACAGAAGCTGTTTAGTTACTGCTGCTCTCTGCTGAGGGAGGATGAGCTTTTAGGTCACAGAGGCAGCCTGGGACACTGGCAGCTGCCACACCTGGCAGGTGTCAGCAGCAGGCAGGGAGCAGGGTAGGACGCACAGACTGGGGTCGTAGGGTATTCTTCCATCTCCAGCCTGCGTGCACACAGTGGCGGGACTGGAAGAGGCTCTGTGGTCACCAGTCCTGACACAGGGATCCCCGCGGTAGCACTGCTGACAGTCACCTAGAGCCTCTGCTTACCCTCTCAGCAGCAGGACACTCCCTACCTCCTACTTTAGATATCTCTACTTGGCCTGTGTCAGACTAAACCTGTCACCCACACCCTTCACCCATGTTCACATATCTGCCTTTCAGGATGGAAAAAAAAATCCTGTTTCAAATAACTTTTTAGTTTGAAGTCAAATTTTATGTCAGTCTTGAGTTTTATTCTTTTCTTGAAAAACTTTCCCAGTTCATATACACATCGGCCCAGCCACCCATCCATATACCATCCACCCCTGTCTGCATATCAATGAATCCTGCCATCCATGTATCACCCGCCATCTATACATCCATCCATCCATCCAAATAGCCAGGCAGCCCAGCGCTGCCTTCTGTCCATCTCTCTGTACTACGCATGTCCACAAGAGCAAGGCCCTGAGGTTTGGGGGATGCCTAGGACACTGCCCTTTCTCCCAAGCCCCACAGGCCAACACCCACAGAAAACACAAAAAGAAGGTTCATAAGGCAAAGCTTTTCATCTGCTTTCCACTCCCTGCATGCTAGATATAAAGGTGATACTCAGCCTCTCCTTACACCCACACTATAATAAGGCCCTGGGGACACACTGGGGCGGGACTACAGCAATTTGGAAGCCATCAGTCTACATATAGAGACAAGCAGCACAAGATGATCACAGTGAGATCAAAGGAGGGTATGTGGGTCTCCGAGAGCACCAAAGAGGCCAAGTGAAGTGTTCTGAGGAAGTCAGGGATGACTGCATGGAAGAGGAGACTCTTGGTCACAGTGAGAAGAAGTCCTTAGCTGGACAAGGAGGGAAGGCAGGGGCATCCCTAGCTCATGGGGCAGCAAACACCCAGCTTGGAGGTGGATCCCTGGAAAGCTCTGAGACAAGCAAGTGCTTTGCCTGGGGAGCACCTGGCAGGGAGCCACACAAGGCAGGGAGGCTCCCATCAGGAGCTCCACCCAGGACCTTTGGGCTTCACCCTGAGCCCCTACCTGGAAAGAGGGGTGCCTCCACTTTGGCAGGTCTGGGTGGCAGCAGTGTGGGGCCAGCTGAAGTGATGGCAGAGAGAGATGGCAAGTGGGGAAGGCAGGTGGGAAGTTGGCTTCCTTGAAGACATGTGGAGTATCTGAATATTTCGGTGCAGGACCTGCTAGGGCATTGGCTGTGGGCCAGCTGCAAAGGACCTGCCCCTCTCGGTCTCTGGCCCAGATGCAGGCAGAGCTGTAGTCTCAGGGCTCAAGGACCTGACAGCCTGGAGTTCAGGGGCCAAGAAGGCACTCAGCTCATGCCTGTAACAGCATCCTGGGTCCTGCTCCCTCTTCAGTACTAAGGGCTCTTGGGAGAAGATGTCAACACTGCCTACTACACAGAGGCTGGACACAGGGCCCATCAGCCCCTAGCCCTAGAGACTCTCCCCATGTGATCCCGGCCACCCTGCAGCCTGACCTGAAGGGTGGAGACACTAGGTGCAGCATCCCCCTCATGCCACAGAGCACCAGTTCCATCACAAGTGGGCCATCCTGTCGGACCCTGATGACATCTCTGCCGGGCTGAAGGGCTACGTGAAGTGTGATGTCGCCGTGGTGGGCAAGGGAGACAACATCAAGACACCCCACAAGGCCAATGAGACTGATGAAGATGACATTGAAGGGTGAGGCCCCATGTTACCCCAGCCCCTGGAGATGGGACCCTGCTCCACCTTCCCCTAAAGGGAGCTGCTGGTGGGGACTCAGCCCAGCGCTCTGGCCACACATTTCCTTTACCCAGAGATGGGTGGTGGGAAAGGGTGGTGGCAGGGGTTGCTGCAGGATGATTAAAAATGACTGGTGGGGGGCCAGGGATATAGCTCAGCTGCATAAGCACCTGAGTGGCAAGCGCAAGGTCCTGAGTTCCATCTCTGGTACTGAAAACGAAAAGCAAAAATTGGTGACTGGTGGTGGTGTATGCCCATGACCCCAGATTTCTTGGGAGACTGAGGCAGAAAGAACTCAAGTTTAAGGCCAGAGCACTCTAGTGAGACTTTCTCAAAATTAAAAGGACTGGGGATGTGGCTCAGTAGTACAGCCCTTGTCTAGCATGTGTGAGGTCCTAGATTCAATCCCCAATACTACAAAAAAAAATTAATATATGTATGTATAAAGATTAGTCTCACACTGCGCAGATTATTGTAGCCTATTTGAGCCTGTCTTACTGTTTCCTTGGGAACTGGATACGATGCTCACCACCAGAACAGTGTGGAAATCAAAGCTCAGGAGATGGATTCGCCCAGCACTCTCAAGCTCGTGGGCACCATGAACTCCAGGGGCTTTAATCTGCATCTGGGCCTTCTGGGGCCTCAGATGGTGGCAGGCAGATCCCAGGAGGATGCAGATGAGATGCTAGGGTCGGGCTTGTAACTCTGGACCTGGCCGAATGGCCCTGGCTGGATGTACCCACAGGAATTTGCTGCTCCCTGAGGGGGTGCCCGCGGAGCGCCAGTGGGCCCGCTTCTACGTGAAAATTTATCGCGCAGAGGGGCTGCCCAGAATGAACACAAGCCTCATGGCCAATGTGAAGAAGGCTTTCATTGGCGAAAACAAGGACCTCGTCGACCCCTACGTGCAAGTCTTCTTCGCGGGCCAGAAGGTACAGGGGTACAAGACGCAGGAGGCTGAGCTGGCAGTGACAGGAGTGAGAACCTGGGGCAAATAGGAAACCTTTATCTGGGGCTGGGAGGGTAAGACCAGGCTAGGAATCATCTCAGCCACCCATAGGGCTCAGAGAATTCTCCCTGTGGACAGAGAGCTTGTGAGGCTGGAGGGGAGAGTAGGGGCACGAGAAAGGGGCTGGAGAGAAGTGTGCGCATGCGCACTGACCCTGACCTGCTGCTCCTCCTCCTCTAGGGCAAGACTTCGGTGCAGAAAAGCAGCTATGAGCCCCTCTGGAATGAACAAGTTGTTTTCACAGACCTGTTCCCTCCGCTCTGCAAACGCATGAAAGTGCAGATCCGGGATTCCGACAAGGTCAACGATGTGGCCATTGGCACCCACTTCATCGACCTGCGCAAGATTTCCAATGATGGAGACAAAGGTGAGCAGCAGGATCCCGGGGGCTGAGCAGCAGGGATGGAGAGGAGGAGTCACTTGAGACTCTCCAAGCATCACCATCCGGCCATCCCAGACCTCAGCCTGAGGGGCCGTATCTGCAGCCCCCGCCTTGGGTACTGGAGGTAGCTCTCATACTCAGAGAGCTGTGTACCTTTTGTGCTTGTTTTCCTACTTGTAAAATGAAAATAAGAATAATTATCTAACACGTGCATTCTCTAACATGATTTGTGTCTAAGTACAGTGTACACTGTCAACAGCAATACTTAGTGAGGGCAGTAATGCCGAGCTGTGTGCCTTGGCACTGTGCTGCCACAAGGACCTGAGTGAGACAAGATCCTGTTATGTCCTCTAAGTGCTTGCTGGGCACCGGGGAGACAGAGGTGCTGCCAAATGGCCAAAACATCAGGCAGATGACCCCAGAGGCCATGCGCTATCACATCCCACAAATAGGAAACATCAAGAATGGCAACTCCACAGGGAAAGGAAGTAGATTAGTGCTTCTCAGAACAAAGGGAAAGAGACCTGGACTAACTGCACAGAGATGCAGGGTTTCTTTTAGGGGCTGCACAACATAGTGAAACCACTAAAATACACCTTATTATTTATTTTTAAATTTTTGGTACTGAGGACTGAACCCAGGGCCTCATGCTTGCAAGGCAAGTGCTTTACCACTGAACTAAATCCCCAGTCCCTGAATTCTACTGTTTTTATTTGGGGATATTAGGGAGAGGGGTTGCTTTTGTTTTTATTTTTTTAATTTACACTTTGAAGTGGTGAAATTTATGTTATGTGAATTATAGCTCATTTGTTTAAAGTTATATATATATTTTCAGAAGCAGACAATAGGACAAGGAGTGTAGCTCAGTGGTAGAATACTTGCCCTGGACTCGATGACTAGTGCTCCTAACAGTCAGAAAAACAAACAAAAAAATTGGAAGAACAAAAATCAAACACATAAGGTAGAATTGAGTCTACTCAAGGCAGAATTTGTTAGATGAAGTTCAACAAATCCCAGCGGTGAGAGAAGTGAAGTGCGAATTGACCAGGCACTGGGGAGCTTCCTAAGGAAGTAACATTTCCAGGCAGACAGGAAGGACCTTCAGTAAGGAGGAAGGCGCAAGGGAGATGCGTGGAGACAGACACCTGCAAAGACAGCAAAGGCTGCTGATCCGAGGAGTTTGGAAGGAGCCAGAACCTGTCAACAGACTGGCTGTTAGTGGACCCTACTGTGTGCCCCAAGAAGCAGAGAGCATGCCTTATCTCCCCCTTACACATCTCAGGCCTCCAAAGAGAATAAGCAGACCCAGGGCAGTGCCCATAACACAAGGATGTGAGAAGACCACCCTGCATCTACCTGGCACCCAGCAGGCACAGAGCCATCATCTCAGCACCCAGGAGGCAGAAGTTGGAAAGCCCACACCTGAATGAGCCCTAGATATGACATGGTCCATCCTCCATCTCTCCATTTTTCAGGCTTCCTGCCTACGCTGGGCCCTGCCTGGGTGAACATGTACGGCTCCACACGCAACTACACACTGCTGGATGAGCACCAGGACCTGAATGAGGGCCTGGGGGAGGGCGTGTCCTTCCGCGCCCGCCTCATGCTGGGCCTGGCAGTGGAGATCCTGGATACCTCCAACCCTGAGCTCACCAGCTCCACTGAGGTACAGGTGGAACAGGCCACGCCTGTCTCAGAGGTGAGGCCCTGGGGATTGTGCTGCCCCCCACATGGCAGCCCAAGTCCCAGACTTTGTCTGCTGTTGCCCAGTCTACCTCAGGAGGCTGGACCCCCAGCATGAGGCCTCTCCCAGGGCACCAAGGTCCTCATTTGGCACCTCACAAGGGCCTCTGCCCTCATCCTCTGCCTGCCTGTGGCCTTCCTGAGTCTCCATGACCACTACGTGCTCCCAAGATGGTGCCTCGTTGGGCCCTTCTTCCCTGCCATGGCTGTCCCTGTGGGTACAGATCCAGTCCTTCTTTCCAGGGACAACCCAGGATGAGAGCCTCAGGGTCTGGGCTGAGTAGAAGGCCCCCTCTCTCAGCCCAAAGGGCTGCCCAGGAAACGTTATAAGGAGGCCTGGCCCAGTGTGCTGCCCCACTGAGGTTTAGGCATCGTTTGAACCACTCTCTACAGGGCTGCACAGGGAGAATGGAAGAATTCTTTCTATTTGGAGCCTTCCTGGAGGCCTCAATGATTGACCGCAAGAATGGAGATAAACCAGTCACCTTTGAGGTGACCATAGGTGAGCACTGGGCTCACAAGGAGAGGGGAGGCAGGCCTCAGGGCTGCTGCTGCTGGCCGTTCCACCTGAACCCAGCCTTGAGGGGTGGACAGTGAAGACCTCTTCCCCCTGAGTGTCCCCAAGCACATGTATAGCACCTTTGTGTCTGCCCAGGAATATACTTATTCCCCAGGGAGAGCAACCTTCACCTTACCTAGAGGTCCTGAGTTCTGTTTGGGACATGGTGAAGAAAAAAAGGAGAGGCTTTAGGGGGCTGAAGAGGAGTGAGAGGGAACCCAGACTTTGCCCTGGGCTGGGCCTTATGCTCGGAGATCTTACAGGGGTGGGAAGAATGAGAACCTCTCTCTCTCTCTGGCATTCAGTCTGGTTCACACCCCATTTCCTGGCTTTCCAAAGCAACACCTGGATGAGGCAGGTGGACCCATGAGAAAAGGACCCCAAGCCCTGATGCCCCCTTCTTTGTCCAGGCAACTATGGGAATGAAGTTGATGGCCTGTCACGACCCCAGAGGCCTCGGCCCCAGAAGGAGCATGGGGATGAGGAGGAAGTAGACCTGATCCAGCACTCGAGTGATGATGAGGGTGATGATGGTGGGGATCTGGCCTCAGTGTCCTCCACCCCACCTATGCGCCCCCAGATTACCAACAGGTGGGTGCTGTCCCTGCTCTCATCCTCCCCTGGCCTGGCCCTCTCACCTGACCCTGACTTCAATCTCCCTCTCCTCTGCCTCCTCCAAGAAACTATTTCCATCTGCCCTACCTGGAGTGCAAGCCCTGCATCTACATCAAGAGCTGGTGGCCAGACCAACGCCGCCGCCTCTACAATGCCAACATCATGGACCACATCGCAGATAAGCTGGTCAGCAGGGTGGAAGAGTTAGGGCCCCGGGGAAGGGACGTGGCTGGCTGGCTGTCCTATCCACTGCGGGGCAGGATGGGGGGCTGTAGAATGTGTTGTCCCAGGGCTCTCCAGTGCAGTCTGAAGATCGCAGCCCCTCCAGGCCCAGGGTTCCCTAGAGACCACTGGGCGGGCCTCTGTCCCTGGCCTGCACCAGGCGTTCTCAACACTGAGCTCTACTCAGCCCACTGTGGTCAACAACCAGAGGCGACTTCTTCCTCTAGGAATTCAAGACTCACAACTACCAAGTTCTCTGGGTTCTCCAGCAGAACCTGAGGAGCCTGTTGCTTCCTTCTGATGAACAAAGTGTAGCCCTGTGTGAGGTCCCAGGTCAGCAGGTCCCCCTGGTTTGCAGGAGGAAGGCCTGAATGATGTGCAGGAGATGATCAAAACGGAGCAGTCCTACCCTGAGCGCCGCCTGCGAGGGGTGCTGGAAGAGCTCAGCAGTGGCTGCCAGTGAGCAGGGTGACAGATGGGCAAGCAAGGGTTGGGGGTCAAAGAGCCCAGACTAGGGAGAACCAGGTCCCTGCAGGCTGATCCCTGGCTCTCCTCCTGCAGCCGCTTCCTCTCCCTCGCTGACAAGGACCAGGGCCACTCCTCTCGCACCAAGCTGGACCGTGAGCGCCTCAAATCATGCATGAGGGAACTGGTAAGGATGCAGCTGGACCCTGGGGTGCCAGGAAGGGTCTGGTGGTGAAAAGGGGCATTTTCCCTTGAGATCACAGTCCTGACACTGGGGCCAAGGGATCCCCAACAGCTGGGCTCTCCTCACACTCCCTCCCCACAGGAGAGCATGGGGCAACAGGCCAAGAGTCTGCGCGCTCAGGTCAAGCGGCATACAGTGCGCGACAAGCTGAGGTTGTGCCAGAACTTCCTACAGAAGCTGCGCTTCCTGGCGGATGAGGTGTGTGCTTGGCCTGAACAGAGCTGTCTAGAGAGGGCTGCCCGACCCCCTGGAAGGCCCTGCTGCTCTAATGGAGGAGGCTAAACAAGCTTGGTGGGTGGAGAGGGCCAACCCACTGGGCTGGCGTCCAGGTCCCTGCAGGCCCCCTACCTCTCCTGCTCCAGGCCTGGCCCTAGGGGGCCCTGCAGGCTCTGATACCCCACTCCCTTGTCACAGCCCCAGCACAGCATCCCTGACGTCTTCGTCTGGATGATGAGCAACAACAAGCGCATAGCCTACGCCCGCGTGCCCTCCAAAGACCTGCTGTTCTCCATCGTGGAAGAAGAGCTGGGCAAGGACTGCGCCAAGGTCAAGACGCTGTTCCTCAAGGTGCCTCCAGGGCTGTATCCCTGTGGGACTCAGGCTCTTGCAGGCCTGTGTTGATGGGGGGAGCCCTGATCCAGCAGATGTTCAGAGAAAGGCTAAGGGGTGGGGGAACTTGGAAGGGCAGAGGGAAAATATTGGGCAGCCCCACCCTGCACACCCCACTCTGCTCTCACCCCACCCCAGCCCAGGGGTGTGGCTGGGAAGGGCCAGGGGAGTCTCTGACCAGCCCCCCCACACACACCAGCCCTGTCCTGCTCCACCCCCAGTGGAGCTGTCAGGCCCCTGGTGACACAGAGCCTGCCCTCAGCTGCCAGGGAAGCGGGGCTTCGGCTCAGCGGGCTGGACTGTACAGGCCAAGCTGGAACTCTACCTGTGGCTGGGTCTCAGCAAGCAGCGGAAGGACTTCCTCTGTGGCCTGCCCTGTGGCTTCGAAGAGGTCAAGGCAGCCCAGAACCTGGGCCTGCACTCCTTCCCTCCCATCAGCCTGGTCTATACCAGTGAGTGAGGCTTCCTGGCCTGAGCAGCCCCTCCCAACCCTCACCAGGGAGGGTCATGGGACTGCGCTCCCCTCCTCAGCCCACTCTTCTCCACAGAAAAGCAGGCCTTCCAGCTCCGAGCCCACATGTACCAGGCCCGCAGCCTCTTTGCCGCTGATAGCAGTGGGCTCTCTGACCCTTTTGCCCGAGTCTTCTTCATTAACCAGAGCCAGTGCACAGAGGTGAGGGCTCAGGGTACTGCCTTGGGGGGGCACTGAGTTTGTAGGTCCAGTCTCCCAGCACCCCAGGTTCTTGGAGGGGACCATTGTAGGTCAACACAGGCCCAGGCCTTGCTATGTAAAGCTACTTTGGTTGGGCAGGCTCTACCTGGAAGCTGGGGGCAGGCTTTGTGTCTATCACAAGGCAGGAAAGAGGGAAAATTGTGGCAGAGTATTAGGAGCAGATTGCATGTTAGCCTTGACTTCAGAATGTTTGAAAACTGGGCATGGTAGTGCACACTTGTAATCCCAGCAATTGGAAGGCTGAGGCAGGAGGATCTCTGCAACTTGGAGGCCAGCCTGGGCTACATAGGGATTGCAAGACCAGTCTGAAATACACAGCAGATCTGGTCTCAAAAAAAAAAGAAAGAAAAGAAAAGAAAGATTTCTGAAAAAGTTGGGCGAACTGTCATCTTGTCCCCAGTTCCCTGGCACCCCTGACCAGGCTGATATCTACCTACCCACCACCGCTTGTTCATCTCCATGCCATTCTACAGGTGCTGAATGAGACTCTGTGTCCCACCTGGGACCAGATGCTGGTGTTCGACAACCTGGAACTGTACGGGGAAGCTCACGAGCTGCGGGATGACCCTCCCATCATTGTCATCGAAATCTATGACCAGGACAGCATGGTAGAGTTCATGCTGGTGCCAGGGGCCACTGGGAGCACTGTAGCTCTCTCTTAGCCCCCGCAGGCCACCTGCGCTGATCCAGGCTGGCCACTTCCCAAACCCCTGCTGGGAGTCTGGGCTACTGACCAGTCCCCAGGCCCTGCTACAGTCTGGCCTTTTCCTAGCACCATGGGCCTCTCCTGGCCCAGACGGCCAGATCACAGGAGGTGGGTCAAAGGTACTCCTGTCACCAGACTTCCCACCCCAGGTGCTCCTGGCCTCTCACACACCTAGCATAGTCTGTAATAGTCTTCCAGCTTCCCAATAGGTGTTTTGGAGTGTGAGTAAAGATTAGGGTGACGCCTGAGACTTGGGGAGCCACCAACTCTTCCTACAAACCATCTCATATGTTGATGTGGCTACAGAGCTCTAGACTCATTGCTCTTCCCGAATCCCTCACCTGCCATTCACTTCCTGGTCTTAAAGCCTTGGGCAGCTTCTCAGACTTGATTTCCCCATCTGTGAAGTGGGGTGGGCTCACCTGTCCTTACAACAACTAGCAGGCTGTGGTAAGGACCAAATGAGACTGCAGGTGTGAACATGCTTGGTAAACAGCCTGAGGTGCCTGAGGCCACCTGGGTTGTTTGTTGTGCAGGGCAAAGCCGACTTCATGGGCCGGACCTTTGCCAAGCCCCTGGTAAAGATGGCAGATGAGGCATACTGCCCACCCCGCTTCCCACCCCAGCTTGAGTACTACCAGATTTATCGTGGCAATGCCACGGCCGGAGACCTGCTGGCTGCCTTTGAGCTTCTGCAGGTGGGAGCATGGAAGGGGCATTTGTTTGGGCCTGTCTCCTACTCACACTGTAGGGGGCCAGTGAGCCCAAACTGGGCCTTTGTTTGGCTTCTGTGTCTCCCCTGATCTCATGACAAACACAGATCCCCAATGTGTGACCTGTGACCCCTGCTTCACAGATCGGGCCAGCAGGAAAGGCTGACCTGCCCCCCATCAATGGCCCAATGGATGTGGACCGAGGGCCCATCATGCCTGTGCCTGTGGGCATCCGGCCTGTGCTGAGCAAGTACCGCGTGGAGGTGTGTGAAGGTCCTATGCAACCCTTTCTGTCCCTGCCTTGTGTCTCCTGTCCGGATTTCTCTCCTTCA
>NDGM010344919.1:0-13309 GCA_002564305.1 Octomys mimax | reverse complement strand
CCCCCCCTCAAAACTTTTAAAAAGCTATTTGTATATGATATATCTTTAAAAATTACAGGTAATGAGCTGGGGGTGGTGGCCCAAGCCTTTAATCCACCCAAGCACAGAGGAGATTGAGGCAAGAGGAACACTATGAGTATGAGGACAGCCTGGGCTACATAGTGAGTTCAACCTACACTATATAGCAAGACCTTGTTATTTTTAAAAATATATATATAATCTCCATACAAATATATATAGAATCTCCATACAAATTTTTTACACTGTGAATATAGTGCTTTACAATTTACAAAAAGAATACAGTATAGTTTTCTAAAACTTTTTAGTGTAATTGTATGACGAACTGGCAAAGGAAAATGTAAACCCAATGGGGTTTTAATGTCTTCATATTTAATCTTCCAATGGCAGCATTTCAACAGAAAAAATATAGCAAAGATGCACAATGTAAGTGCACTTAAACTCACTCAACACTTTATAGACTGTAAGAATTACAATATATTATGTATTTTGTATGCAGAGCAAAGTCAAGGACACCAGCAAACCCATATGATAATCCAATAAAGTATGTGGAAGACATTTATTCCTAGATAAGAGCTTTGGACAAGCTGCATATTCCAACTACTTAGCATCACAAATATATTTAGTAGAAAGCTGTTCAAGGGTGCCTGTCACTTAGGCACTTCTAGAGAGAGCTATTGGCTTGATGGTTCTTTTGCTTTAAAAGGAGGCTTTTATGAGAGAATATAAATATTTATTTCACTAACATTCAGAACAGTTTATGAACTTGTGCTTATAATATCAACCTTCCAATTTATTCATTGGGTTAGATTTCAATAGGAATCTAAATGCCAAAGATTTTTCAGGAAAATCTCAAAAGACTCTTTTTGGACAATAAGATTTTGTAGATAGTTACTTCTTTCCTCTGAAGAGCTGATGCTTTTGAGAAAGCAAATGGCAAATCACAGCATAAAGACTCAAGTTTTAATGTATTTGATGATTCGTATAGAATGAAACATCCGCTCATCCACTGAAAAGGCTACTTTTCAAATTAAGCACCTAATGAGTATTAAGTTGATACCTCACTAGCACACTGGGAAACAGAATGAGTTGACAGACTTGAAGATGGCTCAAGCCCTTTAGGGAAGTTCATATTCTAAGGAAAATCCAAGGAGGAAAATGAAAATGAATATCCATGTATACTGTCATACAGAAGCATACACACCTAAAGCTCAATATCTTTAGAAACAGTACATTAGGCCTAATTCAACAAATAATGTATTTACCTCACACCCAAGTGCTAACTGCTCATGTCTTTCTTAGTAATAATTTGGTTACTGTTCAGAAACTTTGTCTTATGGTGGTTAGGTAGTAGTCTTATACTGAAAATAAATTGAAATCTAACATCAATTTGAAAAAAAAAATGAATAACCTACAGGAAGTTGTAAAATTGAACTTAAAAAAAAAAAGTCTTCCTGTGTATAGCTACACCACCACGTTTGTAGTTTAGAAAAACAGGAATCTCTTCTAAAAAAGAACTGCCATAAATAATACAAGTTTGGGAGTATTTACTAAGTAATTAAAATCCATAACAATCCAATTTATTGTCAGTGAATTTAAAAAAGTATAAATTAGGTCAAACAAATCTCTAGGTACAACACAATACAATACAAACTCTTGTGTGAGCATTCATACACACAAAGAAGATTCCATAAATAAAGGCAAGTAGACTTGTGGGATAATTATGATTCTCTCAGAAGAAGAATTGGACTTGGGAGAATTTCCTTCATATTTTGGATTTTTCCTAATGTCCTTTGCCCTTCCCAGACTATGGGACAGAGGGCATACTAACACACTACTTACTGCCCGGTTCAAATAACTTATATGAAGATAGGAAGTGTGTTTGAGAAAGAAAAATAATCTTTATGCCATGTCCATGGGAATGTAAATTAGAACAACATTATGGACAAATTTTCAAAACACCTCCAAAAACTGAAAACAGAATTCAAAATAAGCCAGTAATTCTACTTCGGGGTTTTTATCAGAAAAAGCTGAGATTAGCATGTCAAAAACTTGTTTGCATGTCTATGTTCCTTGTACCATGTTTCCAACAGCCTACCTACAGAAATCAACCAAAGATTCCCTCAGTGGACTGAAGCACAAAGAAAATGTGAGATATGCACACACAGAATCTTATCTAGCCTTGAAAAAGACACAAACTCACTCATTTGAGATGACATTGATAGGAGAACATTATGTTAAGTGACTATGCCAGGCAGAGAAAGACAAATAACTACATGCTGTCACTTATGTGTCAAATCTAAAAAATTAACTCATAGAAACAGAGTGGGATAGTGGTTATCAGAACATGGGGCGTATAAGTAATAGGCTGATGATAGCCAAAAAGTACAAAGTATAATTAAAATGGAGAATTAGGTGTTTTTTTTAAATAAAACTTGAGTTCTATCAGGGCATGGTAATATACCTAACAAAAGTTGCATGTTATAAATTTCCAAAATTATCACTATTAAAAATTAAGAACGACTGAGGTGATATGATAATTATATTGATTTCCTTACTTTATATTCCTATCATTGCTTTGAACCCAACAAATATAAATAACTACAATTTGTTAGTTTATAGTAAAACATCCACTCTATAAGTATACAAAATATGATTTGGATGACTTTAAAATTAACTTTCTTTAGGCCAAATATATACTAGATATCAGAATTCTATTTATGTAAGAATAAATGTCATACTAAATTCTATTTCTGCTAATTAAATTCTAGGACTCATTTCTGAGCATTAAAGAAAGTTATGGAAAGCTACAATTGCTTTCTTGAACATAGAAGTTAGAAATATCCCCTGCAGACAGGCCAACTATCACTTAATTTTCACTTACTGAATTTATCTAAATTATTCATGAATTTGGATTTAATTTCTACCTGCACTACTTCTAAAAGTTGTAACTGTTATACGTCAAGAGCTGAGAACAAGTTTCCTCTTCCTAAGCCACAACAGGCACACAAATTCCTTTACATTCTTCCTACTCTCAGATTTTTTTCTGCCTGTTTCCATACATTTGCCTCAATACTAAGAATATAGTCCTCAGATTCGTGCACAAATAAAATCTTTTTGTTTCTTGGTAATTTCCTAGTTCATAAAATTAAAATATTAAAATTTATGTTTAATTCTGATGTTACAAAGTTTTAGGTTTCATTGATGTTTTTGAGAACAATGTGGCAGCATGTCCATAAACATAATGCTTTGCAATTCTTTTCCATTTTAAATATTTGCAAAATCCCTTCAGGATAGTCAAATAGTTTTTACCTACACGCCATCTTCTTGAGCATATTTTTTTTCTTTCTTTGTAAGTGTTATCTTTACTACCTCAGCTCTGAGTGTTTTCTTCCTATATTCATTAAACATCTCTCTTTCTTCCCTTCATTAAAATCTTGGACTTATAAGATTTCTTTAAAACCTTTATTTTTATTTCATTGTCCTCTGCTTTGTTTTCCCCAAAAGGTTTACATTTTTTAGTGAAGAAACTGTGGTCATTATTTTTAACATATACCCTTAAAAAACCTGGCAACCTAAGTTTACCCTTAGATCTTAAATATTTCCCACTAGAATAACCTTTCATTTCAATGAATCATATGTCTTCTACAATAACTGAAAGGAAAATGGCTAGTCATAAACTGACACTTTGTATTTAAAGTCAACCAACACTATATATGTGATTCAAATTAAAAACAGAAGGGTTAGGTTTTACTTCCATTAATTAATCTATGCAGCATCTCATCAAAATCAAGTTAGAAGGACAAAAATTAGTATAATTGATTGGTGATAGACGTCAGACAGCTATTCTATTAAAATGTTCATAGTAATAGTATATACATACCCAATCTGAGAATAAAGAACATTTAACTAACATCATCTTGTGTTCCACCTATTCAATTGATTTAAAAACCTGAATGTCAATCCTAACGTAATAAGTATGAAATTGTGGGAGAACTTGGAGTTCTTTACTATAATTCTTAACTTAGACTTTGTTATATGTAGGTAAATCAAATTGAAATACTCAAATCAACTTTTCTTAGAAAGGCAATTTCATTAGACTTCTACATGGAAAGGTATTGATTAGGGTTTCATTTATGAGAATAGGCATGACTTTTGTGAAAACAGAAAATGTTTCAAGAAACTTGGAGAACAGTAGAAGAACTGGTGAGACTGACAGTGAAAAAAATAAAATAAAGAGTAATATACAAGAAAAACTGAACACCATTTTTGGATTTGACTAACTATATAGCAAAAAGTAATGTGATTTTTGCTCCAATATTACATACATGATACATATAGTACATATTAATATCAAATTGACCTCCAAGATCACTTAAAAATCAATTGAATTTAAGTCTGTAAATTCCTAAGGATATCAAGTTGGTATGGGCATTATCTACGAGTAGGTAAAGCTCCTACAACTAATACTATTATTTTGATATCTGCTTTGCTATTCTTCCTTCCAAGCTTGTAAAGCTAAGTAAAATCAATGAATTATTTCAGTTTTCAGAGGAAACAGCACTTTAATTTTTTGGGGTTGTTTCATACACTTTACCTGATTTTTGAGATCTAGTTTGGGACATGGTCGACCTCCATTGTAAGGTTTTTCCTTTAGCCATTTGGATCGAATTCTCACTCCAATTCCACAAGACGAACTGCAAGATCCCCAGCTAGACCAGTCACTTAACTTGCAATCAAATGGACAGGGGACAACACATTCTTCTTGAATATAACCTGGAAGAAAAACACAACAAGAAAAGACAAGAAAGTCTGATCAAAATGTACTAATTAGAATCACTTTTTATTGCCATTATCACAGGTCAGATTTCTGGATAACTATTCCCACAACAGTTCCAATCATTTTCCTCACAGAAAAATAGACCAGAACTTTAGGAAACAGATAAATATGGTTACATCTGCATTCAAATTTATACAATTCTTTTTACTTCATTTGAGTCATAGAGTAATCATGAGATAGAAAAATTAAGAAAATTTCCAGTTCTGGTTTCCAGTAGAAATGGCTGAAGCAGTTTAGGGTTAGAGATAGGACCATCTCTCATTACTGGGTATGTTATATCAATACTATGATTTCTGTAAACCACCACCTTGAACATGGAGAATAGCAGGGTAAAACCTTTTTATGTCTATGATTTGCAAGACTTTTGTTAATTTATTTATTTATTTTGTATTTTAGGGAAGAGTCTACAGGGTGTTCAGGGTTTCACTACTAGTTCAGACTCGTAGTGACCCACCAGTTTACAGCCTCCCAAGAGCTGGGTTTACAGGTGTGCATGACCACACCTGGTCTCAATTGCCTTCTCAGTGTATCCTGGGAGTGGAGCCAGCAGGGCAGGCCCAGGGATCGAACCCCCAGCCCCTAAGCCTGCTTGCAGATGCTTTAATCCTCTGAGCTATTTGGCTGGCATTTGTTTTTCTTTTTTGACTTTTGCTAATTTAGATCCTGAGTCTCACTTCAAGACTGAAGGACAAAGGACAGAACACAGAGTAGTCAAAGCAGGACATTATTGAAAGAAGAATGTAGAGGAATAGTAAAAAGTTGTATCATGGTATATTGCATTAGAATCAAGAGATATGAATTGAAAGATAGCTTTAGAAATTTTAGCTTCATTCCTGTCTTCAACCCATTTTATTTCTTTTTTTTACTGTTCAAACTTGGTTTATATTGACATAGCCAACTTTACAACATTTTCATAAAATATTATTATAAAACAGAGCCTTTGGATAGAGAGAAACCCAAATTCATATTAGCTGATTAAAGCATGCCAAAGAGCCAGTGATAAGGACATTAAATTAATAATATGATATTTAATCTACCCACTAGAGGTTCTTTATATTAGGAGAAACTTTAGCAAACATCACTTTGAAATTGGGTAGCAAGCCCTGGTTTCTGGTTCACATGGGCCAGCCACTCATGTGCAGCCTCCCAGCTGCCAAACTCATCTAGGGAAATCCAGCCATGCAGTCAACATTGTGGAAAGAATTCTCCTAATTTGCTCTGTGAACTTAAAACACATTAATGAATTAACAACACAAATCACTGAAGTACCAAAATTCCCAATATTCACCATAACTTTCCCCAGGAAAAGCTTTAAATATAATTCTAATAGAAAAATCGACTTTTCAAGATAAACTTTCAGCATAATTTACAGAAGCAGATTTAAATAGAAGTCAAGAACCAACCTAAGCCTAAAAAATACATATAAGTAGGAGTTATCTCTTTTTCCATCTTGACATTAAAATATAGTGGCCTAAGCAACATGGTGAAATGCCATTAGGAGTCCCATATGTACAGGGACAACCCATACAAAAAGAATAAACTGTCTCTTTAGTCACAACTGTTGATACATTCATACCCAAATTAAGAGGAGAAAAGTGTTCATGTTAATGTTTCTGTTTGTTTGTCAAACAGACTCAGAGTGGGTATGCACCACTGCAGGGGCTTAAGAGAGCAACTGCAGAGCTAGCATGGCCATCCACAGGACAGTCAGCCCTGGACCTGAGGAAAGGAGGTAAGATTGCTCTATAAGTGCTACTGCCCTTTAGCAAGTGGACGAGTCCATTGTGGAGTGGGTCAGGTTGCTCCTGTTGTTGGTACAAAAAGGATCGGAGGCACTCCATGATCTGCTAAAGCAGGCGCCATCAGCCCACTTTCTGATATAGTTTTTTCCTGAATGATCTCATTTTTTTAACTGTCACCTCTACTGAACACTACCAAATAAGCATTTCCATGATCCTTCCAGAGAATTCTATACTTCCTAGTGAGCCACTGTAGCCCAATTACAGAAACTTCCTCTTGTCTCAAATTTATGCTATCAATTTCCTCCTAAAACATTCTAATTCTCTTGTATTCCTCATCTCAGTTAACCACAACATCATCTGAATCCTATATGGTTGAGTGTGGGCAGGAACTGTGGTCCGATGTTATTCTTATAATTAGCTTATGCTGTATGGAAAAGATGAAGGGAATTTAGAGATGTAATTAATATGGAAAATAAACTGATAAAAAGGAGTTAATAAAAAGGGAAATTATACTGGGTGTGCCTGACTTAATCAAGAATAATACATTGAAAAATGAACTAGGAATTTTTGTAGTAGTTACGTTATTGACCATAAAGAAGTAAAAAGCCATGCCAAAAAGCCATATTATTTTGGGCTTTCTTTGATTATTTTACATATTAATTATATGTGTAATAATTTCTTATGTTGAGACTCTCACATATGTTACAGAATCTGCAATCCTTTTGTCAGTTCCTCATTTAGGATTTTGCCTTTGCTAGCCCAGAATAATACAAAATTCTCTCTACTGCTTGCTTTCCCCATTCTCTTTTGGTGTCCGTCCACTGTTCTTAGGAAAAAGCTACTTTTCAAGATAGATGAAAACTCACATTACTTCTTTCTTCTTTAAATCTTTCACTGTTCTTCACTGACTTGAAATCAAAACACCATATGCAAAAGCAAAGAAAAACAAACTTCTGTGAAAAGCAAAGTCTAAACAATGCTTTTTGATATTGGCTGTAAAATACACCTTTATTGCCAAGACAGAATAGAGGCCAATTCAGCCAGAAGCACAAAGGATAGCCCTCAGATACTGGCAACTTTTAAGACTCCAGGTGATTCCATTGTATTTTCAGTGCCAAGAGCTTTCTTTTTCATTTCCTTCTTGGATTTTAAATTCAATCCCTACAAACTACTCCATTATTTTTCAATCACAGTCATATTTTTGTTTGAAGAAATTAAATTCTTTCCCTAACTATTCTGGCATGTTTTGCTCTCTAAGTAGCACTTATATAGTGACCTCTCCAGTTCAGTGCCCTTCCTTCAGGCTAGATTGGAAAAACCTTAGAACTTGGCCAATCCAACAGCCTGTTAAATGGGCTTTATTTGTGCTTCAAAGGAGGACTTCTAAACTGCGACAAAGAATATGCTAATTTCACACTGGAGACACTTTATAATGTATACTATGTATCTTCAACCAGCTCTCCCAGCTTTTGAATTTTCTTGTCACTTATTGTGTTGAACATCTCATCAAGATGTTCTCAACCTTTAACATTTGAAATCCTTACTGGTTCCATTCCAGAAGAAAAACAGAAAGAAATGGACTAGAATACTTTAAATTCCCTTAGTCTTGCTTCTTTCTGGATGTTAAAATGGAGGGACACCTATTTTCCAATATATGACATAATTCTTCATCTCAACAGTCTATGTCTTCATGTCTCTGGGCTTTTTCAAAACCTTATTTCCTTGGTTGCTTCACTTCCCTTTTCTCCCTGTTTTAATTTTATATTTATGTTTACTTAAATTAGTTTTAGAATGATCTTAAATTTTATAAATAAAGCTGATGAGAGGATTTGTTAATAAGTCATCAGAAAGTTCCTCGGAAATTGAACAAACAATTTAATTTTCCAGCTGAGATTGTTAGCAGATGAATTCATCATTGTTGAATTTGAATTCTACATATATTTCTAAGGATCTTTGACCACCAGATCATTATTAGCTACACAGTAAATTCTAGATAAAGGATTAAAGTGATGCCATAAGCATAACATACTTTTACAGAGAAAAGGAGCCACAAAATTATTTATTCAGTTATCAGATAAAGGCAAAAGGACATTAAAAATGAGGGGACGTTGTGGGGAAAAGGAACCCTTCTCCACTGTTGGTGGGAGTGTAGACTGAGACAACCATTGTGCAAATCAGTGTGGAGTTTCTTAAAAAGGATTGCAGGTCCCATTGAAGCCAAGTATTCCCCTCCTAGGGATTTTTACAAAAGAACTGAAAACATACCACAGCTATATATGTACACTTATGTTTATAACAGAATAATGTGTCATAGCTAAATCTTGGGAATAACCCAAATGCCCACCAACTGAGGAATGAATAAAAAAGATGTGGTATTTTCACACAATGGAGTATTACTGGGCTATAAAAATTATATTTTCTATGTAATACAAATTATATAAGTTCTTGCACTTCCCTAAGCAAAAGGTTAGTCCAATGAGCTATATCAACAGCTGCCATTTTGTATTCTTTTAAAAGAATATAAGGGGAATTCACTCCGATGGCATGCAACTAGCAAATATACAAATATGAAATCTCAAAGTTCATAGAAATAAATTTCAAATATTTCAGTGTCAACAGGAAGCCTATTTTAAAGCAATTTTTAAATTATACATCCTTCTAATTGAGATTTTAAGTCATCTTCACCCATGTTTGCTTATTGGAGGATTTTAATCCTTCTCTCCTCCATGATAAGAAATAAACCTACAGGACCTTGATGAAACTGAAGATTATAAATTCAATAGATATAACATAATTTTGAAAAGTGTGCCTATCCATGTTAAAACACAGGGTATTTATTTAATGACATTCAAAAATAAAGCTGAAGCCCAAGGCTCTGGAATGGGATGAGTTTTCGAACTGCATTACCAGTCCACAAATGCTGACCTCATGAAGTCAGTACTTGCAACCAGCATTAACTGTTTTTTTAATAATGTAGTCTTTTTCGACACCAATACTTCCCAGGTTGTTACTTATATCCATTTTCCTTCTATCATCAAAATACTAAGTTATTTTTCTCCCTAGGAAAATCTTATGTTATAAGAATATAAAAGAAAAAAATGTGAAATACAGCTTGAAAAATAACCAAGGTTGATGTACTTACTATTTTCTATTTGTAAAGTAATGGCAAAAAATCTTACTGAATAATCCATATTCTATACACTGACACTGTGCTGAAATAAAGAAAGCATAAAACAAGGAAATATTTTTAAATAGTGACCAATCTAAGGTCTGGTATAATCATGTGAGTTAAAATGATGATCATGACTTTATTTCACACCATTTAAACATTTGATGTTGTGCTTTATATAGGTTTGGACTATTAGAATTTTTTATTCTATTTATTCAATGAAAATGGAACACACTACCAAATTTCGTATTTGTTTTTGAAAGAGTTATATTTGTTTGTTTGTGAGAGATGGGAAAATAACTGGAAGAGGTGTTTTAATGAGCCAATTTGAGATGTTAGATCAATACTTTACCATTGTTTCCAAGAGAGCAACTGACAGTGTTAAGCACTTATTTAAAAAACATCTCAACCCATTAGCATGTATAAATATAGAGAAACGTGGTAGGGTTGGCAGTTTGGCTGGTGAGTTTGTATTTCAGCTATAACTCACTGCTTATGAGAGTAGTTGCACACTCTGCCGGATGGTTCCAACCCTGTTTGAGGTCTCCATGAGCTCAGAGAGGGGAGCATTAAAAAGTTCTGGCATTATTGTCACCTCCTTTAAAAAAACTTTCTGTACTTTAGATATAGATAAATTAGTTGTATTATTTCATTTCATTCACACCACTTATTCATTCATTCACTCAGTGGTGCTGGTATTCAACCTAGGACATGTATACTATAGATAGACATGTGCTCTACCACAGAGCCACATCCCAGCCCCCAAAGCTTTACTTTATAGGTTTGTCAGAAGGAGAAAAGAAAATCAAATCCTTGAGCTAGCCAGCTAACTATCCATTAGAAAAAATATTATAAACTATGTGGTGTCCCATGTCTGTAATTCGAGCAGTTAAGAGGCTGAGGCAAGAGGATTGCCATGAGTTCAAGGCCAGCATGGCCAGTGAGATCAAAACGACCTTGAACTACATGGTGAGGTTCTGCCTGAAAAAAAATAAGACAAACATATATGAAATTTATTATGGTCCTAGAATGTTCTCTTTAGTTCTAAAGTGACAAAATATAGAATTAACTTGCCATTGAATTAATTCATATTTTAGAAGAGGACAGTCCTATAAACGAAAAAATTCTGGTATACAATCAAGTACTTGAGCAATATGATTCAATAAATCATAGGAATTCTGTGATAATTTGAGATCACATCAATGGATTCTAGCTTTAATCTTCTAAGAAATTTTTTGTGAAAACTATTGTGGCATATACAAATTTTTATACTTGATCTCAGACAAAAGTCTGAAAAGCAATTATAAGTTTTTTGAGTAATTTGTTTGGTCTGGTTCACTTGGTATAACTAAATGTCTCAGTGTCAATTTAATGCAACAACCTAAACAACTGGTCTTTGAAATTGGATCACGCAGGCAATTTACTCAAAATGGCAGCTCCACTTGGTCATGTGGACAGACTTTCAACATTAACTCTCTGTATTTGTTTCCTCCAGGCAAAGATTATATTTTTCTTAGAAGACATTGAGGATATTAGGGACAAATGGAACATTAGACACAGAATAATCAGAACGTTCAGTTAGGATTTAGATACAAAGTGGTTTCTCTCATTACCGCAAATAAGTGCTATTGCAGTTAAAGCAACTGAATGGTTAACCACACCATAAACTTGGCATCTAGAGCGGTAGGAAGATACATGGACTGTTGGCCATATTGATCAGCAACTTCTAGAACTGAGGCTTGTAAGGCTTATATAAGGACCTCTCATTATAGCATCCTGCCTTGAGAGAGTTTTACCTAAAATTATATAATCTGCAGCACTTTGCATTCAGAGCCTAAGTACTATTCAAATATCTCAGCATATCCCTCAAATGTTACTCTAAGATCTGATGGTGAACACATAGTAAGTGTCCACTTTCCTGTCCCTTTAAGCTAGTGATGGATTAAGAGTAAATAAAGCATGAGCAACAGTGAAGTAAGTGACCTCTAGGTGGAAGTTTAAGAGCTGGACCATAATCTCCATAGTCCTTCATTCTCCATTCCACCTGGATGAGCAATGTGCCAGGTAATAGCTGCCCTATCCATGGGACCTTGGGGGTGACTGTGATGTGGAGCAGATCCTGCAGCCAACACAACAAGGATGTGGACCATGAGTGCCCCCTTGGCTTCCGGCCATGGAAAGTTTGAAGTTGTCTGTATTATTTTTACTTGTAAATCTTCTAGCTCATCCTGATGGATTGATCTTTCATAGGAAATTCATCTTTAGAAGACAAAATAAGGAACACTATGGAATAAATACTTAAGAGTACTTTGAGAATCTATGTAGAGCCCTGAGAAAATGAAATGATGCAAATAAGTAGTTCCAAAAATCTGAACAACAGTACTGTCAAATGAGAAAGTGAATTAAGTGCACACATGCGTGCGTGTGTGTGTGTGTGTGTGTGTGTGTCTGTACTTTTTCAGGGACATTTATAATTTATTATTGAAAAAGAACTGGCAATATGGATAATAAATCAAGGTCTAACCTTATCTGACCTGGGATAAAATATTAAACCTCAATAGTTGAATTTCCTCCCACTAAAATAAAAATATAACAATACTCCATTGCAACTCTCCATAATGCAGTATGTCAAAGGATATAATAAATAGAACATTGGGAAAATTAACATATAACATAAGTAACATAGTAATATATCACCAATACTAAAAGCTATATAGAAAAGTATAAGAGTGCTTTCTTTATCATGTTTTGGGAGCTAGAGATTGATAGAGAATATAATTCTGTAAAGACACTTTAGCAGAGAAATTATAGAGTAATAATTTTCAAATTTGGAAGTCGTTTCTCATTCCAGATCATTTCCATGTAAATTAAAGGCTAGGATAACACTGACAAAATGAGTGATTCTGTATTGTGTCAGTAAATCAGTAGTTTGACTCCATCTCTGTCTTTCCAAGTCTCCTGCCACCAGCTAAGGCCAGCCTCATTATCTCTCTCATTATCTCTCCCTTGGACTATTAGCATAGCCCCTTAGCTGGACTTTAGATCTTGAATGTCTTCTTTCTAATCCAATCCATGTCTGGTCAGCTGCCATGTTAATATCCCTAAAGCAAAACTCTAGCTATATCATGGCTTCCCTTAAAATAAATAACCTTTATTGTATGGCAGAATTTGATTAATGTACAGGCATAAAGAAAGCAAGAAAACAGAATGCTGGGAAGAGAATGCATGTTACATGAAGACAGAAATTAACCAAAATATTTCCATGTCAACAGAGATGCCTCCTGCACAAGAATTTGACAATTTTACAAGTGAAAGTTTGATTAAGACAGTGAAGTCATATTAGAAGGTCATAGTTGGAGGGCCTCAAAAACTGACTAGAATGCTAATACTAGTTTGAGCGTTGTTATGGTTGGTATCCAAAATGTTCCTCTGAAGGTTAATCTTTTGGTTTTGTTTTTTGTAATTTTTTTTTGGGGGGGGAAGGGTCTACAGGGTGTTCAGGGTCTCATTACTAGATCGGACTCATAGTGATCTGCCTGT
>NDGM010344918.1:0-13018 GCA_002564305.1 Octomys mimax | reverse complement strand
TGTCAGGGAGCTCCTGGGATTCGCAAGCAGCATTTTCCTCTGGAGTCAGGGTGGACACCGTGTTAGTAGGCCACACTGTCACCTGCACAGATTCCTGTACCAGCAGGGAGAGGGAGCGCCAAGGGGCTGCTGCTCTCTACTGTATCCATCGCCTTCCAGCACCTTCCCATTGCCCTTGAAATCCAACCCAACTCTGCTGGAGACTCTGCTGCTCCCCCTCATCTTGTGCCTCTCCCATCCATCCATCCTTCCATCCGTCCATCTTCCCTCTATCCATTCATCCTCCATCCAAGAAAGCAAACAGTAATTCTCTCTTCTTTGCTAAAGGTTTTTCTGGGTATTGGGAATTATGGGTGGCCAAGCCAGACAGGGTCTACCCTCAGGGAGTTAGCACTCTGTCCCTTATGCAGCCTTTCCCTGCCCCAGGGCCTTTGCATATGTTGTTTCCCCATTCTTGGAATATTCTTTCCCATTCTAACACCTTCTTTCTAGGCCCTTGGGCCATAGCATAAGTGGTGCCCCTACCCAGGAGATCTCCCCCAGCCAAGTAAGGAGGATTCCCCTGCCGCCTACTTAGCCAGGCTCACAGCTTCTTGTTCACTTTATACCATTGATCACAATGAGTGATTATTTCCTTTGGATGTTGGTTTGTAATCTGCCCACCCTGGAAAAGGAGGATAGCAAATAAGTATTATGCATCTGCCATGATTATAGTAACATGGGCTGGTGTTTACTGAGAGTGCAGTAGTTTTTTAAAGGCAGGACTTCTGGCCCCTGATGGTGCTTTTCTCCTTGGCCTACCATCTGGGCTGAATTGAGGCAGCAGTGGACAGGTGGGCTGTTTTGGAGGCTGACAGACTGGATGCAGGGAATGAAGGGGACAATCCTCAGATGTGCCACTAAGGTCTTTGGCCCAAGTGGCTTGAAGATTGGGGCTCCTTACTGAGACGAGGGAGATGAATTTCTTTTATATACTCCACAAAGCTTCGAGTACTCACTCATGCCAGACATCAGAAAACAGCACAGTCCTGTCCTCACCAAGCACACAGGAGCCAAGGCCTTGGATGGGGTGGGGGGGGGGAGCATTTGCTGAGGTCATGTGGCCAGCCAGGAGGATGGGGATGGAGTGCTGAACCCTCCTGGATCCCAGTCCCAAAGATGAGATTCCGGGCTCCCAGTCTGCAGTGGAACAGCAAGGGCTTCACTTCCAGACTAGAGGAGGACTGGGGCATGCAGGGTGCAGGTTGCTGGAACCAGGCCAGGAAGGCCTCAAGCTGCCTGGCCTAGGAGATGACTGAGGGATGCGATTGCTGTTTGTGCATCTTGGAAAGGCTGGGCTGGGCTGAGGTGTGTAGGAAGCCTTGGAACAGACATGAATGGGTGGTGGCTGTGAGCCCAAGTTCTACCTTAGTTGTACCCCTTAGTTGGAGCTGGATCCAGCGGTGCCATCCAACAGGACTTTCTGTTCAAGAGCTAAGGTGTCCAGGCATCCAGCC
Organism: Octomys mimax; assembly: GCA_002564305.1. NCBI lineage: Eukaryota > Metazoa > Chordata > Mammalia > Rodentia > Octodontidae > Octomys > Octomys mimax. The sequence goes on along the minus strand of NDGM010344918.1, from coordinate 11,522 downwards.
CCCAGTGTAAGTGGCTGTTAAACACGTAGAATACGGTTAATGCAGTTCAGAAGCAGAATTTTACATTTCAATGGCAATCGCCACCTGTGGCTAATGGTGGCCAATCGGATAGCACGGAGAAATCCCTGAGTGGGCCCAGGAAGTCTTGGAAGACTAGCTACTCTTCGTGAGCTCTGCCACCCATTGAGAAATCTTTCTGCCTGCCTTGCTCCTCTGTGTCTGTTGTACCTTTCTCATCCTCATCACTGTTACAGACAATTGTAGTAATAAGTGCCAAATTTGGCACTCCACTGCCAGAAAGGAAGGAAGCATGTGTGCCTTCATTTTACAGATGAGTAACCTGGGGATGGGAGCAGCCCACTGACTGGCACGGGGCAGCCTGGGTTAGCACCTCCACATCCATCTGACACTAAAGTCCCTTGCCTGGCTGCCTCCCCAAACCAGATCAGACTGTGGGCCTCGATGAAGAAGCTAGGGCAGTGCATGAGGCAGAGGCGGGCAGTGGGAAGGGACGCACGGTCAAGGTTGCAGGGCTCCTCCCACCCATAGCGTTCTACCACAGCTTGAGCGAGGAGCCCTGAGTCAGCAGCCGGAGTTGCTCACTCAGCCAGGACAGGCATCCAGTTTGGGGACTAGCAGGAAACCACATGGCCCCAGAAAGACCCTGGTGCGTCATGGAGCTGGTGGGGTCAGAGCTGCCTAGAAAGATTCTTCTGGACAGTGGTGCTCATGGGGAGATAGTCCCAAGTCAGAAGTTACACTCCAGCTGTTGACCCAGCTGGAGCCCCTTACTCCCAGGCCAGTGTGTTCTCGCCCTGAAGTTCCCACCAGGCGACATTCCACCCTCTCCTAAGGGATCCTTCCAACATTTCCTTCTGCAAATAGCTCAGTTCTGCTTCCTGTGTCCATAGCTATTTTACAAACACCATCACATCCATTCTGGATGAAGGCAGGGGGAGGAAAGCCTAGAGAATGAAGACACCAGTCTGGTCCTTTGGCTAGTCATGCTCCAGCTCTCTGACTCCAGGAAAGGCCTGGAAACTCGTGCACTTGGCCTTCTCTAACCTCTCGGTAGCTGGTGGAGCAGCACTACCTCAGACTTTCTGTACCCTGCCATGTTGGCAGCCATCTCACTTGTCTGAATCTGAATAGCATATCCTGTGCTTTGATATTAAACTCATTTGTATGCTCAACAGATTTTTAATTCTTTCCTCCTCATCGAATATATTAAAGATGCCCACCACTTGAGGTTCACTCCATCCCTTTCTTTCCCTTCTGATTTTCACTGAGGACCCTAGCTGGGGCTGAGCTCTCCCTTCCTCAGATGAGGATATTGAGGCCCTGATAGGGGCAAGGGCTGGCCAAAGTCCCACCTGAATTAGGAGAAGGGCTAGGACAAGTAACTAGAGCTTCCCCTCAAAGCTAGCACATTTACCAGGGCTCTGTCCTTCATCTCCACTAGAAGAACTTTGACCAGAAGAGACTCAGTCTCCTAGGACAGTCAGGGAAGGCTGGTCCCCAGAGGGCTCCCAGAGCCCTGTCTTTCCCATTCTTCTTGGAACATGGGGCTCCACAACCACACTCAGCAAGTGGCTTCACTATCTCTGTCCTGGAGGAAGGGAAACTTCTTTGGAGTGGGATTCTGTGTCCTCCTCAAACCTCCCTCCCAGCAAAGGTCCCTTCTCTTTGTCACGCCAGGCTGGCACCACAGATGTGGCCTCCCTGAAGGTGGTGGCTACACAAAAGAAACTGAGGCCTAGAGCAGAAAGACTTCCTCAAGGCCACAGGGATGGCACAGGACTGGACTGGGATCTGCCAACTCGCTATTACTTGTTAAAGATAGGAGGGAGAGGAGGCTGCAGTAGACCTGTGGTAGAGCCTGGCCATGTGCATTTCTAACAAACTCGTGTGCATGTATGGTGGGTATGGGTGCACTTGCATCCATATGTGCTGGGGATGGGGCCTTGATGTATAACCACATGGGGCTGGACCACCCAGGAGGGGGCCATAGAGGATTGTAGGCTAGACTTGCAGTCCACATACGGAGGGTCAGAGCTTGTCCTCCCTCAGGCCCACAAACTCACCAGCAAGAGGGCAAAGGAAGTGGTGACCCAGGGTCTTTTGATTTTTTGGAAACTGCTTACTCCATTCTGGAGCAGAATCCACGCTCTGTCCTTGCCTGGCTGAGGCAGGTGGGGGGCCCACTGCAGGCCACCACAGCTCCCGCCCACTGTCCTCCAGCTGGACCCACTTGGTGTCTAGATGCTCAGACTGGAAAATCAGTCTTAGAATTCTTTTAGCAATAATAACAAACACAATTAGAGAATCAACAAACATTGGGAGCTTCGTGCATCTGAGTTGGGAGGGACCTTATAAATAAATGGCCTCGTCCAACGCACCAGCCATCACACATATTTATTTCCAGCATTCCTGCCAGGGGCCGTCCTTCCACTGTTAGACATGAGGAGGATCTTCCCCTCCCCATGCACCTGCTACATGCCAGGTCCTAGGCTAGAACTCTCATTTGGAGCTGTCCCCTGGACACTTGAGGGGTGGAGGTAATTAGGAAAGACCTTCTGTCTTGTGATAAGTTCTAGTGTTATGTGTGTTATTTCTGTGGCTAGATGGACCCAGCTTTGAATCCCACCTCCTTGATGTGTGTTCCTCTGATCCTCTGTTTTCTCATCTGTAAAGTAGGGATCTATCAGTTACACAACCCATGGGCTCTTGAGAGATATATGTGACATGTTGGTTATTATTAGAATAATAATCACCTCGTTTTACAGATACAGAAAATGATGCTCAGAGGCAGTCCTGGGCTTCAATGCCAGAGATCTGCTTCTCCAAATACCCATATGGCAAGGCCACCGGAAAGACTTAGCCACGTGTCTCTTCCAGGGGCCCATTTCAGCCCCACTGACTCCAAATTTTAGGATGCCAGAATCTGCTTTGAGAATGCTCCCCAGGATCTCTGAGGCTGCTGGTCAGGTACTTGATGCCATTGGCCTGTGGCTTCCCAGGTCTCTACCGCACATGTATTAATGCACTGTGTCCTGTGACAGCCTGGTGACAGGATGGGACATTCTGTGCATCTCAAAGCCAGAGCCAAGAGGAAGCAGCTCACTGGATGAGTGATCTGATCTTTCCCCATGTGCTCAACTTCAAAGGGCCCAGGGCTCCCCATCTTCACCTCTGCCCACTCACACCTGGCCCCCGGCCCCCAAGGGGTTACTCATCCAGAGGCTGGGAGTGGTCAGCCCCTTGTCAGACACATGTTCCAGGAGCCTGGACTTCCCCTCCCACTTCCGCATCCCAGGAGCCTGTAAATCATTCATCCCGGGCCCTCTACAAGCCCTGCCACTTGCATGCACTGCCCCACCCCCACCCCAGGCTCTAGAGGTGGCACAGGTGTTCAGAGGAGGGAGTCAGGAGAGTGGTTGGGGGCAGTCATGAGTTCTGACAGAGCTGAGACTAGAGTGAAGGACTCCTGATTATCATTAAAAACAAAAGTCACACCTGCACTCTGTAAAAATGTAAATGCTCCCAGCCTCCCTTCTACCGGTGGCCTCCTCCTCCAGTTCCTATTATTGGCTACCTCTATATCCTTTCAAAAGAAGTAGGCAGGTACACAAAAATGTGTGTGTGGTGTGTGTGTGTGTGTGTGTCCATCTCCTTCATCTTCATACCAAAAAAACCCCCCGGGACACACAATTCTGTGTCTTGCTTTTTTACCTGTCTTAGAAATTGCTCCCTAATGTACACTCAGAATTGCTTGATTCCCTTTTCATGCCTGTCAAATTGCTGTCCACCTTCAAGTTCCACATCTTGTCCAACAGGTTTCCTACTTGTGCGCGTGCAGTATTTTGTTCTGTGTGATTAGAAATGGCCACAGCTAAGGCCATTCTCTGTGGAATCCCTTCCTGGAAGGGGGACCAGTAGTCCAGGGCTGTGTGCCTGAGAAATGAAGCTGTGTCCCACCTGCCTGGCTCCTGGGACGATGCTCTAACCGTCGTTCGCTCCCTGGATAGCACGTGGGATTCCCTGATGTCTGGGCCACAGGAGATGCAGACATTTGGTTCTCCGGCAAAACTGTTTGCTTAGCAATGAAGTTGAGGCTTTGGGCAGCTCAATGAGATAGGGGGCCAAATGGGCTGCTGAGCCCCAACCCCTCTCCAGCTGGGTCAGTCTCTGCTGGGAGCCTTGCTGCCAGCGCTCTGTCATCCTCTCATCCCGTTCTGCCCTCCATCTGGGGGAAGACTTGGAGTCTGCGTCTTGGATCAAGCCTACCACCAGGTGGGACAGCCTTCAGCAAGAGCTGCTTTCCAGGCCTTTCCTCCCTCCCTTCCTCCCTGTAACGCACCCCGGCTGCTTGTCAGAAAGCAAGAGGGAGAGCTGGGAAAGACCAAGGCTGTGATCACCCGTACTGAAGCCATATGGGCAAGGACCCTCCTGCGCCCATCTCCTTTGGGAGTGACCATGCATACCCTGGGTGTTTTACAGGCCCTGGCCCCTGGCAGTCCTGTTTTGTAGGCCCCTGTGGTGCTCTGACCCCTCCTAGGATGGGAGTGTTGCCAGTGCTGAGGGCGCTCATGGCAGGCTCAATGGTCCCCAGATACACTGGAGGGTGCTGAGCACTCTACACCTCGGGATATGGCCTGGGTCAAGTCTGTCCATCCCAGCCTTCAAGGATCCTGACTCCACAGGCCGAACTGAAGGGCCTCAGCAGGCCACTACCTGTGAACATCCTCAACCACACTTTCTTTACCTGAAATATGGAAGGAAGCAATATTCCCAGGCCCTACCTAGCCCAGGGAATCCCGCAGTATGAGAACTGAGAGGCCTGCTAGACTGGTGGATGAGGCATTAGGCAGAACTGATTTTGAGCCAATGTTGAATTTTCTAGGCCAAGGAGGGGGCCCCATCTGGAGCCATGGCCTCAGCAGCCACGCCCTTGGCCCTCCCCTGGGGCCAGGCCTGGCCAAGGGAAGGGGCTGTCCATGCTGTCAGACAGGGGCCTGAGGTCAATGGCCATGGAAGCGTCCAGTGTAGTTCTGCTTCTCTGGCAGAAAACCCAGGGAAAAGCCGCCCAGGAACATCTGCTGTCTCCTGTTCTCCACAGAGCCATTTGGCTACGAGGAGCCCAATGGCTGGCCTGCCAAGCTGCGTGGGCTTGGTGAAAGAGCAGGGCGGAGGTGGTCAGTGAGGGGTACTGAGGGCCAGGCAAGGCCAGCCTGTGTACAACTCAGGGAGGTAAAGGCTAGGTACTGTGGGGTCACACGATGGACAGGCAGCGGGTCTGTGGTTATTCTCAGATCCGCCATGTCCTGGTGGACACATGTGCCAGCATGTGCCTCCTATTTATAGCCATGTGTTCAGCTTCTTGTAAAGGAAACTGGTGCTTAGCCACCCCCCTCCCCAGCCAGCCCAGGCAAAGCATGACTCTTAATATTCTCCCCAGACACAGCTCCAATCCAGCCCCCAAAGCCTGATGTTAACCCAGACGGTCCTCAAGTCCAGCTCCTGGCCCTAGGCCGAGCCCTGTCTGGCAGCCAGGCTGGCCGCCCTGTCTCTGGGTTACTGTTGGTCTCTCTGCCCTGTCTGCCTCTCCGAGCTGCAGCCAGAGGAGGTGAAAGCCCACACAGGACCTCGAGTCACCTCTGCTCATGCCCCGCAGTGGCTCCATCCCAGGCAGTAAAACACCCTCTGAGAGTCTCCTGCTTGAGAACTCCTGCACCCTAGCCTCCCTCGCCCCTGCCCCCAGCTTCCACACTGTCATGTGGCAGAAGGCCCCCAACACCCCTAGACCCTGTTTCCCCTCTCCTCTCTTAGATCTTTGCTCAGATTGTCCTTCTCAGTAAATCCTTCATGGGCAACTCTATTTAATAAAGTGTATCACTTTAGGGAGTTTTTTGTTTATTCCATTTCATTTTGAAATAGTGTTTTGCCAAAGTTGCTAGACTGGCTTTGAACCCCTGTGCTTAAGCGACCCTCCTGTCTCAGCTGCCTAAGTAGCTTGCATACAGGCATATGCAGTTAGCGTTGTTCTGCTACAACCTTTCTCTGTTGGAAGTTACCAGTCCCCTCTCTCAGAAATACTTCCTTTATTCTGAAATACTTATCAATTAACACATGAAGTATTTTCCATCCTTGCTTTATGTCTATCTTCCTGCCCTAGATGCAGAGCTCACTGCCTGCCCTAGAGTGTGGCTTACATCATGCGCTCAATGAGTCTAGGGTGCAGCCAGAGCCGCTGCACCATGCTGGACACAGCGGGGAACACCCGGCAGACCACCCGAGCCCCTCGTGCAGCCCCAGCTCGAGGCCAGGCACCAGGTCCTCCTGTGCCGGGCAGTCCCTCACTATTTCTGCTCCCCACCCAGCCCTGATGGCCTGCTGGGTTCTGACCTCTCCTTAGTCCCCATGCGCCCTTGCTTGCCTTCATCGCTCATCTGAGGTCCTGTGGATCAGAACCACCTGGGGCCCTTATTAAAGTATGCAGATCCTACCCCAAACATCTGGTTGAGCTATCAGGGTGTCCCTGCGCTGTCTCGCCATCTCCCCCAGAGTGTGCTGTGCCACCACAGCTGGTGATTGCTGGTTTCAGGCTGGAGCAGCTGGAGATCAGAACTGAGGGTCAGGAGAACTGGGTGAAGTCCCCGTGCCTTCAGCAGCCTCCTCTCAGGGACCCCTCCTGGTCCTTTGGTGGACATCCCTCCCCCACCCCCGCAGCCTCACCTTCCCTCCTGGCCCCTCTGTTTCTCAGGTAAGACTCGGACCAAGGACAAATACCGTGTGGTCTACACAGACCACCAGCGCTTGGAGCTGGAGAAGGAGTTCCACTATAGCCGCTACATCACCATCAGACGGAAATCGGAGCTGGCCGCCAACCTGGGGCTCACTGAACGACAGGTGTGTGAGGTTTACAGAGGTAGCACAGAGGTTGAGTCTCCAGGCCATGGCTAACATGGCAGACCCTGAGCTGCTGCCAGCCCCCTCAATGAAATCTATGATCCTAAAAAGAAAACAAAGAAAAAAGAAATCTATGCTTCTGCATCCAACTGGCCATAGTCTATGGCCGACCATGGTCAATGCTGTTTAGACTCAGAGAGAGGGGAACAGAGAAGGGGAGGGGAGGGTTACTAGAAGGGAGATAGGGTTGGGGAGCAAGTTCTGGTGGGGAGGACATGTTCAAGACCCAGGAGTCTGGGTAACCATCAGGGCCACCTGAGGAAGATGAGCACAGAGGTCCCCCATCCCCCTGGCTGTCACCACCCCTCTACATCTCTGCTTGATGGTCCTGCAGGTAAAGATCTGGTTCCAGAACCGTCGAGCCAAGGAGCGCAAAGTGAACAAAAAGAAGCAACAGCAGCAACAGCAGCCACCCCCGCAGCTGCCACCGGCACTAGACACCCTGGATGGCACCCCCACCTCAGCCGGGCCGCCCCTGGGGGGCCTGGGCCCCAGCACTGCTGGTCTGCTGGGTGCTTCCTCCCCAATGCCTGTCAAGGAGGAGTTTCTGCCCTAGTCCCTCCCAATCATAGGCTCAGAGGACCTGGGCACACTGGTGCTGGGAACAGAGCTTCCCATGGGGTTCATGACATAGGCCTGGTCTTAGCCCCAGCCCTGCCTTTGTCACCATGGACAAGAATGAGTCACCCACCCCTCCCTGCATCTCCTTACCCCTCTGTCTGAGGTCCTTTTGGTTAAAGACCTCTTTGAGCTCCTATGTTCTAAGCCTCAGGAGGATAAGGGAGCCCAGGGTGGGAGTCTCAACCTCAGGGGGAACTGCAAGCCCTAGAGGGTTGAATCAAGGCCCAGGACAAGGCTTTAGGGCCAGAGGCTCGCTGGGTGAGGTGGGAGCTACTGAAGGGAGCAGCTGGAATCCAGAGAGGCGGTACTGCTGAGCAAAGATGGGCCACCTGCAGGTGTGACAGGCAGCCCCCTTCCTGCAGCCTCACCTCCTCCTGCCCATTGTAGCTCACCCACCCTCCCCAGGCTGCGTGCGGATAAAAAGGCACCGGCCTGGGTCTGAGGAGAGGCTCTGGTGAGGGTTCTCTGACTTGCAGAGCCGTGTCCACTTGCTAGCACTGGCAGGGAGGCCTGTGGATGGAGGGGCTGGTTACAAGGGGGAAGGGGCAGAGACCCCGAGGGTCCTACCCTGTCAGGCTGTCCCCATGTCAGGCAGAGACTGTCTCTGCACCAAGCAGAGCTCACAGCTGGAGAGATGTTTAAGATAGAGAGTGAATGTCTTGGATGCAGCTTCAAGAATAAATTGTTCCCTCTTTTTCCCCCCTTTTTAAAAAATGTATAAAAATCATTATACATAGCATTAAAGAAAAATGTTTAAGAAGTATAAATCACCCTCTCCCTTCCCTTCCTGATCTGCAGGCCTGCAACAAGGTCGCCTTTAAAATACACTTAAAAGATCAAAACAGGACATTGTTAGAGTCTGTGAGGCTGTTTGTGAGCGGAATCATCAAAAGGTGCATCAGCCTTTGAATTTTCAGATACGTGCAGTTGACGTTTTTCTTTCCAGCATTGGTATTCATTGGGCACCTCATGTGCCAGGCACACCGGCCCTGCTACTTGGAAATTCCTAGCTGGTAAGGACTGTCATGCACATGGATGTTATTAATCTCCAAGCTGCTGGCACTAATACCCAGTCAGAGCTCTGGACACCGTGGGGACTGGCAAATCCAGTGCACACAGAGAAGGCTCCTAGCTTACACTGGAAGGCCCCAATGGCTTTCTGGAGGAGGCAGTGTCTGAGCTGAGACCTCAAGACGAGTGGGTGCTGATCAAGCCAAGAAGGGAAGCATGGCAGAAAGGAGTGTGAGCGATATGAACTGGGAGCTTGATCTTTTTTTTTTAACACCCAGGCAAAGCCACTGTTCTTACCTCCCTTCCAGAGAGGGTAGGAGTCTGCTACCTGGGGCCTCCTCTCCCCAGAGGGCTCCAGTGCCAACTGTCTCTGTCCCTCTGTTTACTGTTCTGGGAGGTGGCTCGGCCGTAAAAGCGTGCACAGCCTGTCTGCTGTCGCCCTTTGCTCCGGGGGCCCACAGTAACAGCGCACAAAGTGGATCTAGTCCTGGCACAGCCCTGTAGACCAGCAGGCTCCTCTCTGTCCTCCTCCCAGTGGCCTGGAAGAGCCCCTGGCCTTGTCAGTAGCAGGAGACATGGGGGGATCAGGGCAAGAACAGAGAAAAGGGCTGAGAGGAAGGACCATGGCAAGCAGGGAGTAAATAGGGTGTTCTGACCTTTAAAAAGATTTGCTGTGCCCCTGGGGTAACTCCTCCACTCAAGGCTTCCATTTTTTTATAAAAGTGGGTGCTCATTTTCCGAGAAGAAACAGCTCTGGTCAAGTAAATCTGGGAAACCTGCAGATTTTCTCTGCTGGGAACGTCATCAGCGGCCTGCAGCACGTCGAAGGCTCCAATGTGCCCCGCGGCAAAGAACCCCTTGGGCTTTCTTTAGTTCTACGTCCCCCACTGTTCTCCCTGCCCAAGAGGCTCCATGAGGCCCACCAGTGTCCCCTGAACCCACACAGTCTGGTGTGTGAGGATGTCCTGGGCTGGGATGAGCCTTGCTTTCTAGGTGGAACAGGGGGCTTGTGGTTCAGTTTCCTTGGTTCCAGTGCGGCGCTGCTGAGTTAGGAGATTCTGGCAGGTTACCTTCTCTTAGCCTCTCTTAGCCTCAGGCTCCTCACTTATCAAATGAAAATAAAGGAAATGATCTTACAGTCATGTGTAGGGCAGGGCCAAGCGCTTAGATAAGTGCTCATTTCTAGCCAGCTGCTCCTAAGACTGCCGTGTCCTAACGCGAGGTACTGGTAGGCCTGACCGATGTTCTTACAACTGCTACCACCACCACCATCTACAGGGCCGCGCACGGGTGGTGGCTGTGAAGATCGGAGGTGGGGCAGTCCTGTCCCTGGCCTCAGGATACCTTTGTCTGGCAGGAAGCCAGGAGCCAAGGCTGGCAGCCCCTGTAAGCTGTGGTGGTTGCCCACATGGGAGTCTAGGAGGTTGAATGTGCCATGGCTGAGTTGGTAGTCACTTGTCAGTGGTGTTTGAGCTCCATGAAAAAAGGAAATATGCTTAAGAAAACTTCCAATCAGTGCTCAGCTCATAGGCTGCCTGGGAGCCTGTTTGTTTCTTTTTTCTTTTCTTTTTTTTTTACATTTTAGGGAAGGGTCTACAAGGTGTTCAGGTCTCACTATAAGATCAGACTTGTGATCTGCCTGTTTACAGCCTCCCAAGAGCTGGGATTACAGGCGTGAGCCACCATGCCCAGTCTCAATCACCATCTCAGCATGCCCCAGGGGTGGGGCTGCATGGCAGGTTCAGGGATTGAACCCCCAGCCTCTGCGCCTGCTTGCAAGTGCTTTAATCCGCTGAGCTATTGAGCTAGCTCCCTGTTTGTTTCTTGCCACCTAAAGGACCCTGCCAGAGGCTGGGCTATGGTAAGGGCTTGGGAATCAGAGCCTCAGATATCATCAGATTCTGTAGCCGCCCCAGGGCTGAGGCACCTCCCAGCTGTCCCCTTGTAGGGAACAATTGGTGCTGCTTTGTTCTGTTCCCCTTCTGCTGGCAGCAGGCCTCTAGGATGTGGAAGACCTGGGATCCAGAGATGGAGCTGCCTGACCTGACCCTCCAGGGCCCACAGCCTGGTCATAGCCTTGAGCAAATGAGGACACATCAGCTCTAGGTTTTACATGCAACTTTGGGGATTCAGGCCCCTTGATGCTGCATTGAGAACCTGAGTGTTGGGAGCAGCCAGACTCGTCAAGTGATGAGATTGGTGTGAGTTGCTCTGAACAGGCCACCGCTTAACTCTGGGGAGAGATGCAGGTTGACAATACAGTGCTCTGGGAGGAGAGGTCTTCAGCAGCAGTGTGGAGTGTGTGTGTGTGTGTGATGAGCTGTGATGACATGAAGAGGGGGCAGAAAGACATGGATCTCTGAGGAAACCAGCTGGCTCTGGGTAGCTGAGATGCAGAACAGGAAAGCCTGTCAGGCCCAGCCCAGGGCAGCTTGGGGGCAATCCCACCCCACTGGGCCGCTCCGGAACCACGTTCTCTCCACCACACCAGATGGAAAGCAGTCTGGAACCTCACTCCTCACAGTCACCACCACTCTCTGGTGTAGCACAACACATGCTCCACAGTGATAAAATCTGAACGTTTAGGCAAATTAAAAATGTTTATTTATATGCATTTAAAAATATCTCCCTATATAATAAAAGGAAGTACATTTTCATCTAACACTTTCCTTAAATCAGCACACATCTCCACTTCGCTTCTAACTTGACATAAGATCAGGAGAAATACCAAGAGAAAGGATGAGAGAAAAAGAAGAAAGGGGTTCTGAGTATCAGTGGCAGAGAGAGGCAAATAAGGAAGGAAGGTTGCCAAACTCCCAGCTACTTAAGTGATCATAAAATTGGGGCTCAATGTTCAGGAGATTGATGTGGTCAACACTTGCAAAATCTTAGGCTTTATGTTATTTTATTTACTTTCTAAG
>NDGM010344752.1:0-14963 GCA_002564305.1 Octomys mimax | reverse complement strand
TCAGTGGAATAAGCACTTCCTGGCAAGCGCAAGGGCCTGAGTTCAATCCCCGGTTCTGCAAAAAAAGAAAGAAAGCCCAGAGTTAGGCTGAGAGCAGACTTTTCTTGGTGAGGCCCTGGAAGAAGTTGAGAAGGGGTTGGGGCCCAGGATGATGTGGATAGAGGCAGCACAGAACTGTCCAGGGGCCGATGACCCAACCCTGGCCCCTCTGGGTATGGACCCTGACCTAATCAGGCGGGAATAGATCAGGCCCCTCAGAAAACTGAAGCTGTGTAGGCCAGGGCCCCACCCCATGCACAGCTCCTTTTTGACCATTTCCTGGGAAGAGAGGTCCTCTTCCACCGTCCACTGCCTGAGGAGCCACAGCCCCTTGGGGGAATCCAACCCCTACCTGAGGGTCAGCCAGGGAGCAGGGGATGGGAGGTGGGGGCACGCTGCCTGGGAAGCATTCCCAGCTGCTGAGCCACTGCCCACAGCTGGTGTGGCTGCCAGCAGTGAGCTCAGCTGTTCTGGCCAGTCATGGATTCCAGCCCTTGAGTGGCCCCCTCCCCACTAATGCATAAAGCAGCCCTCCAGCTCTGAACCAAGCATGTCCTGACCCTGTACAGCACCATGGCCTCACAATGTGATCTGGACTGCCCTGGCATTTTTTTCTGCTGGAAGGCTGGGCTCTTCATGATAATAGAAGACAACTCATCCTCTTCCAAGGCAGTCAGGAAAGGACAAGGATTCTTATGACTGGATCTGGTGTGAGAAGTGCTCAGAGAACTGGGGCTGCAGCTTGAGGGGATAGGTCAGAGGCTGTATGGGATGGGGCTTTGGCCTCCTCTCCCTACCCCTGAAGCCCCTTGAATAAGGCAAAAGACGTCTGGCAAGAGTCCCTCATGGGGGCTTGATGCCCGGGGTCTCTGCTGGGTCTGGGGCAGGCAGGAGGCTGGCTGTCAGGGCTGTGCCAGGCTGCGTCAGCTGGGGCAGAAAGCCTTCATTGTTGGTGCTAGTGAGGGCTGCTGTGCCTCATTTGGGATACCAGCGGATGGGCTGCAACATCCGGAGACAGCGGGAACCTGGCTGATCAGGGGCCTCGAGCCACCAAGGGTGTGAAAGCTGCAGCCTCTGAAGGCGCAGGGAGAACAAGTGCTTTGCATCTGCTGGCTGGTTTCCCCTAACTTGACTCTTCTCACCATCTCTCCAGGCCTCTGCCCAGACTGGGAGGCCTGGGATCCCAACCAGCCTGTACAGAACGCCCGAGAGGCCATGCAACAGGCAGACGACTGGCTCGGGGTGCCCCAGGTACACTGGCAGATGGATGGCATGTGAGGCATGAGGGATGGGGGAGCAGAGCCAGAGGCGGGCCTGCCGAAATATGTGGCAGGATGCAGATGAGAGCTGAGGCTGCTGGGCAAGAGGGTGCCCTGAGAGCATCATTCCTCTCTGTGCAGGTGATTGCACCCGAGGAGATTGTGGACCCCAATGTGGATGAGCATTCAGTCATGACCTACCTCTCCCAGTTTCCCAAAGCCAAGCTCAAACCTGGCGCCCCTGTTCGCTCCAAGCAGCTGAACCCCAAGAAAGCTATTGCCTATGGGCCTGGTATGTGTGGCACCCTTTGGGTTTTCCCCAGGGAAACTGAGGCAGGGTAGGGTCCCACCTGCGGGATTTTCCCCAAGGAAGCTGAGGTGGGGTGGGGTCCCACCGTGTAATGTGGATTCTGCTTCTACCCCTAGGCATTGAGCCCCACGGCAACACAGTGCTGCAGCCTGCTCACTTCACTGTGCAGACGGTGGATGCTGGGCTGGGAGAGGTGCTAGTCTACATTGAGGACCCTGAGGGCCACACGGAGGAGGTATGGAGAGCCCCTGGAAATGGAGATTAGCATGAGATTGGAACCAGATGTCTGGGGGTGGCTTAAGGTGTCACCATGGTACCATCTGTATCTAGAAAGCCCTGGACACTGTGGAGTCAGCAGGAGCCACAACCACTGTGACTTCCATCTTTTTTCTTTTCAATAGGCCAAGGTGGTTCCCAATAATGACAAGGATCGCACATATGCTGTCTCCTATGTGCCCAAGGTTGCTGGATTACACAAGGTATCTCCCTGCAGGCCCTCCCACCCTCCCTGCTGTTCACATCCATAGCTGTGATTCAGTGGACCCCTCTCAGCCTACACCCGCCCGTCTCAGGGCACCAGTCATTCACCATCCTCTGCTCTGCCCCTCCACCCTTCTTAGAACTGCTCTCCACTAGAAGCCAATCTTTGATCTGTGACCCCCTAGGTGACTGTGCTCTTTGCTGGCCAGAACATTGAGCGTAGCCCCTTTGAGGTGAATGTGGGCATGGCCCTTGGGGATGCCAATAAGGTGTCAGCCCGTGGCCCTGGCCTGGAACCTGTGGGTAATGTGGCCAACAAACCCACCTACTTTGACATCTACACTGCTGGTACGTATACGCCCCCAGGCACTTTAGGTGGGCAGCTCTTGATGGGAGGTGTGGTCTGAACAGGGGGCTTGGGCAGGGGCTCTAAGCAGAGGCTGGCTGGCCTCAGAATGGGGGAGCCTCAATCAGCTGTGTGTCCAGAATGGCTCCTGATGGCCTTTGTCCATGCAGGGGCTGGCACTGGTGATGTTGCTGTGGTGATCGTGGACCCACAGGGCCGTCAGGACACAGTAGAGGTGGCCCTGGAGGACAAGGGTGACAGCACATTCCGTTGCACATACAGGCCTGTGATGGAGGGACCTCACACAGTGCACGTGGCCTTTGCCGGTTCCCCTATCACTCGCAGTCCATTCCCTGTCCACGTGGCAGAAGGTAAGCAGCTTTACACTGATCCTCCAAATAACCCACACAGAAGCCAGGATGCAGAAAGCCTTGCCACCAAATTCTGGGTCTGAGGACTGATGGGAAATGCAGGACCTAATCCACAAGGTGGGGCAGCTAGCTCAGGGGAGCCTGGATTGGGTAAAGGGAAGAGCATCCTTCAGACTACTGAAGGATACCACAACACATGCCACTGTGGAAAGATTGAGGGGAAGAGGCAGGGCCACACTGGTGACCAGTAAGAGCCCGTCTACTTGCCAGGCCTTCAGTTGATCCTTCTGCACTGGTTCTCTCCCAACATTCAGTGCCCCCGCCGCCTCCTGCTCCCTCTGTGCCCATCGTCCACCAGGCCAAGAGAGTGGCGCCACGTTAGTACTCGCCAGTGGAGGCAAGGCTGGGCATAGCCATACCTGACTGGCCTTACCTGTGTTGTGTGGCATGAACCACATGCTGTGGATTGGCCCCATTCCATGGCATTCAGTGGAAGGCCCCAGGTTCCATGCCATTGCCTGTGCTCCCTGGCAGGACTAGTTTCCTTGCCATTTGCCTGATGATTTCTGTAGTCAGCTTAGGGTCTGTGCCACTGCCTGTGTTCTGTGGCAGGCTTTGGGTTTTATGCCACTGCTTGGGTTCTGTGGCAGGCCCTGAGTTATATCTCTTTGCCTGTTTTGTTGTACCCCTTGAGGCACCATGCCATGTTATGTGTTCTGTGGCAGGCAGAGATTTTTACTCTTGCCTGTGTCCTGCAGCAGGCCGCATTCCATGCATTGCCTGTGTTCTGTGGCAGGCTTCGTGTTACATGGAACAGCTCTGGTTCCATGGCATTGCTGGGTGTTTTGTAGCATGACCTGGTTCCTGAGGCTGCAATGGTGGCTTTGAGAAGGTCCTGATGAACGGACTTGGTGTGGATGAAGGGCCCTTCCCTGTCTCTCTTAGCCCACTCTTAGCCCAGGCTTTGTCATGTTTTTTGTGCCAAGTGGCAATGGCTCTGAGGACCCCAGCAGGAAAGGTTTCTTGTAACCTCCCTGACCTGGGGCCAGCTCTCTACTCAGCACAGCATCGCGGTTGTTTGGGAGGCATAACAGCAAGCAGGGCAGGGATGCATGGGGTCATGGCCTGTGCTTGTTGGTATGAAGGGTCAAAAAGGACTGTGGGCAGTGACAGAGACAAGCCAACTTCCCTTTCATTCCTCTCCCCAGCCTGTAACCCCAATGCCTGCCGTGCCTCTGGGCGAGGCCTGCAGCCCAAAGGTGTTCGTGTGAAAGAGGTGGCTGACTTCAAGGTGTTCACCAAGGGTGCTGGTAGTGGGGAGCTCAAGGTCACAGTTAAGGGGCCAAGTAAGTACCAGGGCCAGCAGGGGGGCTGGGGTAGAGAAACAGGGAGGAAATCTGGCCAGTTGTTTTGACAACCTGAGGGTGAGAACCACCAGCCCACGACACACTGGGAGAGGACCCCAAAGGGGCACCATGGGATCATGGCACATTGTCTCTGGCCTTTCTCAGCTTCCCAGCCTGCAAACTAGAACTAGTTCTGTCTGTCTTGTTTGGCTCCCTGGGGTGACCATGGTCCCTGCCCTGGGTCTCAGCTCTGCCCATAGTCACACTGCCCTTAGCTCCCTGGGCCCCAAGGCTTTCTTGAGAGGATTGAGAAATTGGGACTCACAGTACATAACCTGCCCTCCCACCAGAGGGCACAGAGGAGCTGGTAAAGGTTCGAGAAGCTGGAGACGATGTGTTTGAGTGCGAGTACTACCCCGTGGTGCCTGGGAAGTATGTGGTGACCATCACATGGGGCGGCTACGCCATCCCCCGAAGGTAAGAGCCATTTGAGCCATCATGGGGCAAGAGGAAAGGAGGCAAGCTGCAGGCAATGAGGTGGAGAAGAGGGTGCCTCTGGCAGGGGCAGTTGCTGGCATTGACATGGGTTCCCTCTTTACCCTAGCCCCTTTGAGGTCCAGGTGAGCCCAGAAGCAGGGGCACAGAAGGTACGAGCCTGGGGCCCTGGTTTGGAGACTGGCCAGGTGGGCAAGTCAGCTGACTTTGTGGTGGAGGCCATTGGCACAGAAGTGGGGACACTGGGTAAGTGGCTGGGTGCGAGAAGGTGGGATTAGTGGGAAGAGGTATGACATCTTGGAGGGACAGACACTGGGGAGTGACTGGGGACAGGTGGGAGCACTGGGGGTTATCAGGATGAGCAGGGAGATGGGATGATAGGGGACTGGGAAGGTTGCTATAGGGAGAGATGAGAAACTGCCTGAGTCTAAGCTGTCTCTCACACCCTCTCATGCTCTGCTTCTCACCCAGGCTTTTCCATTGAGGGGCCCTCACAGGCCAAGATTGAGTGCGATGACAAGGGCGATGGTTCCTGCGATGTGCGGTACTGGCCCACAGAGCCTGGCGAGTATGCCGTGCATGTCATTTGTGATGACGAGGACATCCGTGACTCCCCTTTCATTGCCCATATCCAGCCAGCCCCACCAGACTGCTTCCCAGACAAGGTGCGAGCCCAGCTCCTGCACACAGGCTGGGATGGGAAGTGGTGAGCTCGGGCTCCTCCAGGCCCAACCCAGCTCTCATTTCTCGCCCTGCCCAGGTGAAGGCCTTTGGGCCTGGCCTGGAGCCCACTGGCTGCATCGTAGACAAACCTGCTGAGTTCACCATCGATGCCCGAGCAGCCGGCAAGGGAGACCTGAAGCTCTATGCCCAGGTGGGTGCCACCCAGGCTCTGCTGCCCCCACTATCCCTGGCAGGGACTCCAGAAGGGAGATTGCCACATCAAGAAGGCAGAAATGGGTCTCATGGGTCCATTAGTAGGACAAAAAACTTAAAACTTATTTTCTTATTGCTGGTAACCTTAGAATCATATCTTACATAAAACTCATTTTTTTTTACTAATAATGTACATTTGAAAGATGATTCTACTGAATTTTAGCTAAAATTTCATTTTCTCAAACTCATGTCCATTGGCCCTGAGAGGTTAATAAATATTTTCTTCAGACTCCTCCATTTTAGGAGTACTGATTTCACCCTGCTTCTCCCTGACAGATACATTTCAGAGATGAAGAAAGCTAGACTGGGAAAGCCCACCACACAGGTGGCCTTGAGCCAGGGCTCCTGGCTCCCAGGGTGGGCCTGGCCACTAGAGCACATGGCACTAGGGCAGGTGGTCTGATGACAAGGCTGGTGAGGCCTCAGTGTGTTAGTGGGCAAGAGAGGAGTGGTGCTAAGGCTGCCTACTGCTGTCAGCCACAGCCAATAAGAAACTTGCTTGGGTGCCACCCACAGGATGCAGACGGCTGCCCCATCGATATCAAGGTGATCCCCAACGGTGACGGCACCTTCCGCTGCTCCTACGTGCCCACCAAGCCCATCAAGCACACCATCATCATCTCCTGGGGTGGCGTCAATGTGCCTAAGAGCCCCTTCAGGGTGCGTCCTGCTCACTCCCAGGGGCCCCAGAGGGAGATGGGCTGTGTTCAGCAGGGATGGGATGGCAGTCCCTGAAACTTTGCAGCCCCTCCCCATCCCAAAGATCCTCACTGGGGCTAAAATGGATCCATTAGGCTGGGGCAAGTGGTGTGAGGAAGAGGATGGGACTTGAGGGAGTTGCGCGGTGCTGAGCTCTGACCCCTGCCCACAGGTGAATGTGGGAGAAGGCAGTCACCCCGAGAGGGTGAAGGTATATGGCCCCGGCGTGGAGAAGACAGGTCTCAAGGCCAATGAGCCCACTTACTTCACAGTGGACTGCAGCGAAGCAGGGCAAGGTGCGCATGTGCACAGGGCTGGGTCTGAGCAGGAGGGGCATGGACTCCAGTAGGATCCTGTACCCAGTGGGCGTGGGAGGAGTGGGCCCCCCTCAGGCCTCTGCCTGCCTTCCCTCAGGCGACGTGAGCATTGGCATCAAGTGCGCCCCTGGTGTCGTGGGACCTGCAGAAGCTGACATTGACTTTGACATCATCAAGAATGACAACGACACCTTCACAGTCAAGTACACGCCCCCAGGAGCTGGTCACTACACTATCATGGTGCTGTTTGCCAACCAGGTACCCCCAGCTCTCTGATGTTGGGAGTGACAGAGGTCTATGTAGGAGGCCCATGCAGGCACCTGGCAGTGTGTGGTTTGGGGGGCAGGAGGCACAGTTATGCAGATCCTTCCCTGAGTGTGGGCACTGCAGCCAAGAGGACACACAGGGCTGTGCACAGGCCATCCTTGTCCACACTCATCAGCTGAGCATTTGACCAACATTCAGCCTGGCACAGGTGGGCTGTGTAGGTAGAGCCATGACCAGGTCCTTTCCATTTCCAGGAGATCCCTGCCAGCCCCTTCCACATCAAGGTGGACCCATCCCATGATGCCAGCAAGGTCAAGGCTGAGGGTCCAGGGCTGAACCGCACAGGTAGGCATCTGGAGGCAGGAGGCCAGTGTGAGGCTGGGCTTGAGGGAGGCCCTCACCACCATCTCTGGGTGGCCTCTCAGGTGTGGAAGTCGGGAAGCCCACTCACTTCACGGTGCTAACCAAGGGAGCCGGCAAGGCCAAGCTGGATGTGCACTTTGCTGGGGCCGCCAAGGGTGAGGTTGTGCGGGACTTTGAAATCATAGACAACCATGACTACTCCTACACCGTCAAGTACACCGCTGTCCAGCAGGTGCGTCCCATCCTTGCATGTGACCAGGGACCTGGGATCCCTCCTCCAGTCTCACAGAACTGTTCTTTTTGTGTTCCTTTCTTGCCTCCCATCCTCTCTTGCACTGTGTCTCTGAGCCTGAGTTAACAGAGGCCAGGAGATATTGCTGGGCTGTAGCTAAGTTACCTAGTTCTGACTTTCTGTTATACCCAATAGGGCAACATGGCAGTGACCGTGACCTATGGTGGGGACCCTGTCCCCAAAAGCCCCTTTATAGTGAATGTGGCACCCCCACTGGACCTCAGCAAAGTCAAAGTTCAAGGCCTCAACAGCAGTAAGTGGACAAGAGCCACCCTGGGAATGAAGGGTGTTGGAGTGGGGTGGGCTGGAGTCCCTGTTCATGGTGTCCCTTGTGCCCTTGTGCTCCATACAGAAGTGGCTGTGGGGCAGGAGCAAGCATTTTCTGTGAACACTCGAGGGGCCGGTGGTCAGGGCCAGCTGGATGTGCGAATGACCTCACCCTCCCGACGGCCAATCCCCTGCAAACTGGAGCCTGGGGGTGGAGCAGAAGCCCAGGCAGTTCGTTACATGCCCCCTGAAGAGGGACCCTACAAGGTGGACATCACCTATGATGGTCACCCAGTGCCTGGTAGCCCCTTTGCTGTGGAGGGTGTACTGCCCCCCGACCCCTCTAAGGTGAGGAGACACGTTGGTTGGAGCCAGGATTTGGAGCTTTGTGAGAAAAGTGGACCAATCAGGTGCAGAGGGCAGAAGGACTTATGTCCAGGAGCGGGCATAGCCAAGGGCTTAGGCACAGGTCTGTCTTCTACCCCAGGACCTTCTTTGTAAACAACTTAATGATTAAGAGCCTTGGCTTAAATCATGGGTCCACTAACTAGGACAAATCACTTCATCCTCTGAATACTTGTACTCAGCCTGCCATAGCTGCTCCACTGAAGGGTCTCAGCTTGGGGGAGGCTGGGCCACTATGGAGGTGGGGCAGTTTGGGCAAGGCCACAAATGGAGAACTCACACACCTGCTCCCTCCTAGGTCTGTGCTTATGGCCCTGGGCTCAAGGGTGGCCTGGTAGGCACCCCTGCACCATTCTCCATCGACACCAAAGGTGCTGGCACAGGTGGCCTGGGGCTGACTGTGGAGGGCCCCTGTGAGGCCAAGATCGAGTGCCAGGACAATGGTGATGGCTCATGTGCCGTCAGCTACCTGCCCACAGAGCCTGGCGAGTACACCATCAATATCCTGTTTGCTGAAGCCCACATCCCGGGATCACCCTTCAAGGCTACCATCCAGCCTGTGTTCGACCCAAGCAAGGTTCGGGCCAGTGGGCCAGGCCTGGAGCGTGGCAAGGCTGGAGAGGCAGCCACCTTCACTGTGGACTGCTCAGAGGCGGGTGAGGCTGAGCTGACCATCGAGATCTTGTCTGATGCCGGCGTCAAGGCAGAGGTGCTGATCCACAACAATGCAGATGGCACCTACCACATCACCTATAGCCCCGCATTCCCTGGCACCTATACCATCACCATCAAGTACGGTGGCCATCCAATCCCCAAATTCCCCACCCGTGTCCACGTGCAACCAGCTGTTGACACAAGCGGTGTCAAGGTCTCGGGCCCTGGAGTGGAGCCTCATGGTGAGTGAGAGAGGAGACAGCAGTGGGAGGGAGGGAAGGATGTAGGCCTGAGGGCTGGACTCTGGAAGCCCAAGTCCTCAGGGGTCTAGCCATCCCAAAGAAAGTGCCGAGGGGACAAGCAGGGCATGGATGTTACCCTCTGCTCTTGTGACAAAATGGCATCTTCCCCGGGCATATTTCTGGGTGATCTTTACACTTACTAGCATAAGGGAGCTCAGACCCAGGAAAGTTAAAAACCCTGCTCAGGAGGGAGCTCTGGGACTGAAGATAGTAAGAGTCAAGGGACAGTAGCATAAGTGGGCCATCTACAGGAGCCACACTCGGGACTGGGTGTGGGGGAGACAGAGGCCCAGACTTACCCTCTAGGACCAACATTCTGGTGGAACAACTGATGTGGGCAGCAAATGCCACCAGCTGCAGAGGCCAGCCTGGGGCCAGCAGGGGTACAGAGAGGTAGCTGGGCTCTACTTGGAAGATTAGGGCTGAATACCCATGCTGAGACTGCCTCTCTGTGATGCAGGTGTCCTGCGGGAAGTGACCACTGAGTTCACTGTGGACGCAAGATCTTTAACAGCCATGGGTGGCAACCACGTGACAGCTCGTGTGCTCAACCCCTCGGGTGCTAAGACAGACACCTACGTGACAGACAATGGGGATGGCACCTACCGAGTGCAGTACACGGCCTATGAAGAGGGTGAGCGGCAGGGCTGAGTGAGGAACATCTGGTGGGGCGCCATCCCAGCGTGCTCAGCCTGGTGGGATGGTGGGGGCTACATTCCCAGACTGACTTTGTGGCTGACTTCCAGGGGTACACTTGGTGGAAGTGCTATATGATGAGGTGGCTGTGCCCAAGAGCCCCTTCCGAGTGGGTGTGACTGAAGGCTGTGACCCCACCCGAGTCCGGGCCTTTGGGCCAGGCCTAGAGAGTGGCCTGGTCAACAAGTCCAACCGCTTCACTGTGGAAACCAGGTATCCTCACCCTTCCCTAACCTTGACCTGAGGCTGTGGTCACCTTGATCTTGTCTCTCCCATCTGTCCTTTTGTCTGTGACTCACCCTACCACCTCCCCTTGAGGCACAAACCTCCCATAATCTCCCTCCCCTGCAGGGCCCCAGCTACCTGCTCTCATTTTGCTCCCTATCCCCAAACTCCCTCCATTCCACACTCAGTGGTCCTAGCAGAGGGTATGGGGGTGTCATTTTGCAGGGGAGCTGGCACTGGCGGCCTAGGCCTAGCCATTGAGGGCCCTTCAGAAGCCAAGATGTCCTGCAAAGACAACAAGGATGGTAGCTGCACTGTGGAGTACATCCCCTTCACCCCTGGAGACTATGATGTCAACATCACCTTTGGGGGCCGGCCCATCCCAGGTACACAGGAGGGGTGGCATGGGGAAGGCTGTGAGATGCCCACTCTGGGAGAGGGGAGCTAGGTATGGAGTCTGGCAGAGGGGCACCCTGGAGCAGGTGGAGGCAGGAGCCCCCATGGCAGGAGGGAAGCCCAAGGGTGCGGAGGCCTGACTGGCTAGAAAGCTGGGCAGGGGCTGCTATGGGTGTGACAGCCCCTCTCATTCCTTCCCAGCAGCCCTTGCCTAGAGTCAGACTTCAGCCATGCAGGGCCACTCAAGAGGCTTGGTCACTCAGATGATCCAGGTCATTGCTGTTGGCTGCCAGGTCAATGTCAGAAAATATTTTAACATTTTATTGTTAGGAAGACCTTTTTCCTGACCCCTAGCACAGATGGGAAGGTTTACCCAGCCTCAGGCCACAGCCAAGTTCCTTTATTCTTATTTATGTTTTCTTAGAAGGTTCTTAAGCATTTTCTAATGTTGGTCTGGCCTTCCTGTGGTTATCTCAAGGCAGGAGGCTGCCCCTTCCTGGGTCCTTGGCATCAGGGAGACAGACCTTCACGGCAGGTGGGTAGAGACCGATGTCCTCCTCTTCCTCACAGGGAGTCCATTCCGGGTACCAGTGAAGGACGTGGTGGACCCTGGGAAGGTGAAGTGCTCAGGGCCAGGGCTGGGGGCTGGGGTCAGGGCCCGTGTGCCACAGACCTTCACAGTGGACTGCAGTCAAGCCGGACGTGCCCCCCTGCAAGTGGCTGTGCTGGGCCCTACAGGTATAGAGTATTGGGGGTGGGGAAGGCAGGAGGGCAAGGAGTCAGGAGGCTCTGCTGACTCTGCACTACTTGCCCAGGTGTGGCTGAGCCTGTCGAGGTGCGTGACAATGGAGATGGCACCCACACTGTGCACTATACCCCTGCCACTGACGGGCCCTACACAGTAGCTGTCAAGTATGCGGACCAGGAGGTGCCCCGCAGGTAAGGAGCAGCTCAGCTCTAGAGGCTTCTCCTGGGGCCACGGCTGATCTTGGAGAGACCCCTCCCATGTGAGCCTCGTCTGGCGGCTGCTGCATCCTGCTCCTCCCTGGAGCTCTCTGCCCTGGAGGTGGACTTGGACACCAAAATTAGCACTTACAGGAAGGGCTGATGAGAGAGGCCCTTCTTTTTAAACAGTTAGCTAGCTTCTTCTAGGTAATGGCAAGGAAATGCTGTGTCAGAGGAGTCCCTGGGTGACCTGCCCTGGGACTTGGGGTACAACCTGGCCCCTGGAAATGGGCCCCTCTTTCCCACAAAGATATCCCTCCTGCCTGTGTGTGTATGGGGGGGGCATGTGACCAAGATGAGATGGGACCTCCCACCCCCCTGCCAACTGTCTATCCTTCTGCCACTCAAGCCCGTTCAAGATCAAGGTGCTGCCAGCTCACGATGCCAGCAAGGTGCGGGCCAGCGGCCCCGGCCTCAATGCCTCTGGCATCCCTGCCAGCCTGCCAGTGGAGTTCACCATCGATGCTCGGGATGCTGGGGAGGGGCTGCTCACTGTCCAGATCCTGGTGAGTCCCATGCATCTACCTCTCAGTCAGGCCCTGGGTGCAGGCAGGCCTTGATCCCTGCTTCTCTCCCAGGACCCCGAGGGCAAGCCTAAGAAGGCCAATATCCGAGACAATGGGGATGGCACATATACCGTGTCATACCTGCCAGACATGAGTGGCCGGTACACCATCACCATCAAGTATGGCGGCGATGAGATCCCTTACTCGCCTTTCCGCATCCATGCCCTGCCCACTGGAGATGCCAGCAAGTGCCTTGTTACAGGTGGGCACCCACTCCACATCCCCACCCTTCTCACCATCCAGCCCCCTTACAACATGTCCCCATCCCCTGCCCAGTCCTCAGGGATGGCCAGCCAGAGAGCCTGGCCCCCTCCAGCCCCTTTCCACTCCAGCTCCACCCTTAATGCTGCAATGCCTAACACCCTTCTCTTTTTCCAGTGTCCATTGGAGGCCATGGCCTGGGTGAGCATCTTCCTTTCTCTTTTGCTAGGGGCTGGGGGCTTACAGACAGCTGAGAACTCAGGGCAAGAGCTGGGCACAGCCCCCACAGCCCCCACAGCCCCTAACCTGTCTTTTCCTTATGGCAGGTGCCTGCCTGGGTCCCCGGATCCAGATTGGAGAGGAGACTGTGATCACAGTGGATGCCAAGGCAGCTGGCAAGGGGAAGGTGACCTGCACGGTGTCCACGCCAGATGGGGCAGAGCTTGACGTGGATGTGGTGGAGAACCACGATGGTACCTTTGACATCTACTACACTGCGCCCGAACCGGGCAAGTACGTCATCACCATCCGCTTTGGGGGCGAGCACATCCCCAACAGCCCCTTCCACGTTCTGGTAAGCTCACATCCCCATCAGGGACAGACAATGGCTGATGGGGAATGGGGAGGGAACCCCATTCTAAGCTGTCCTCGCCTCCGGGACCCTTGAGGTCCTGAAGCCTCCTGAAGTGGGAAGGACGCACAGCTCTGCTTTTGGCTGGCATAGACTCAGAACTTGGAGATGCAGTGCTCCCCTGTGCCAGGACTGCTGTCCTTGATCTGTATCCACAAAGGGGGCCCTGCAGGAGTGCCAGGGTGGGGCACAGGACCTTAGTTCCCCTGGCCATTCTCTGAGTTGCACCCTGTGCCCAGTGCCTTGCCTCCCTAGGCGTGTGACCCCCTGCCCCACGTGGAGGAGCCCTCTGAAGTGCTGCCACTGCGCCAGCCCTACGCCCCTCCCCGGCCCAGCACCTGCCCCACATACTGGGTACTATGCCTGCCATGGTGGACCTTGGCCTCTTTCCCCGTCTTCTTCCTCCATTTCTTCCTTCTGTTCTTCTGTCGTCAATGCTGGGGCATGGTTTGGGGCCTCTTGTAGAGTAGGCAGGCAACAGTCTGGGCAGAGGGAGCTCCAAGCAGGCACAGCACTCCATTTCTTGCAACCGGCACACTTCTCGGGCCCTCTGGTGTCACCTCTGATCATCTTGTTCTCTCCTTGCTTTGTCAACTTTGGTCATGAGGCAGGCTGCACTCCAAGCACCTCCGCAGACCATGACCATTTCCTCACCTGTTGCAGGCTACAGAGGAGCCCGTGGTGCCTGTGGAGCCCTTGGAGTCTATGCTGCGGCCCTTCAACCTAGTCATCCCCTTCACTGTGCAGAAAGGGGAGCTCACAGGTATGGCCTAGGGTCCCTAGCATGAAAGAAAGCCTCCTAGAGTTGAAAACTGAGGCCACAAAGAGGTAACAAACTACTCTAGGTCACAAACCAAGTTGGGCAGAGCTAAAACTCAGACTCAAGCCACCTGTCTCTCAGTTCCTGCTTCCACCTGCTGCTCCAACCTCTGTCCCAGGACCTGGCCTCAGGGGTGAAAGCAGAGCCACACAGGAGCAGGGCGAGGGGCAGCAAGGGCTTCCAGTGGGAGAAACCAGGGTCCCCTCTATAACTGTGCCCTGCAGGGGAGGTGAGGATGCCCTCTGGGAAGACTGCGCGACCCAACATCACTGACAACAAGGATGGCACCATCACGGTGAGGTACGCGCCTACCGAGAAGGGACTGCACCAGATGGGGATCAAATATGACGGCAACCACATCCCCGGTAAGTGGGCTGCAGGGGCCCTGCCCTCCCTCCTTGAGCAGTCAAGCACCACTGCATGCAGACACCCTGCATTCTCTAGGGAAGCTCATGTCCTGGGGGAGGCAGGCTTCCAGGAACCAAGTCCCCATGGTAAAGGTGCAGGGCTCAGCAGGGAAGCTGCTGGAAAGTGTGGGGACCTAGGTGGGCACAGGAAGCCCCTGCCCTGTGCTGACCCAGCCCTCTCCCTGTCCCCCCAGGGAGCCCCTTGCAGTTCTATGTGGACGCCATCAACAGCCGCCATGTCAGTGCCTACGGGCCAGGCCTGAGCCATGGTATGGTCAACAAGCCGGCTACTTTTACCATTGTCACCAAGGATGCTGGAGAAGGTGAGGAGAGCTGCAGGGATGGGTGTAGGACAAGCCAGCTACATAGGCAAGAGCAGGACCTCTAACCTCAGCCCTGTCTCCACCCTACAGGGGGTCTATCCCTGGCTGTGGAGGGCCCATCCAAGGCAGAGATCACCTGTAAGGACAATAAGGATGGCACCTGCACCGTATCTTACCTGCCCACAGCACCTGGAGACTACAGCATCATCGTGCGCTTTGATGACAAGCACATCCCAGGGAGTCCCTTCACAGCCAAGATCACAGGTGGGTGACATCTCGACACAGTCATCATACAGCATGGACATACAGACACACATGCACAGAACATACAGCAGATGTGTAGTTCTCTCGGGATTTGGACAGAAGCCCTCTAAAGGTGGAGAAAGAGTTGGATAGACACAGAGAACACTTCTCCACAGCAGAGAAGGCCATCCAACCACCCCAGGCTTAGGCAGGATCTCACTTTGTTTTTGAAATTACTCTTGAGGGGCTGGTGAGATGGCTCAGTGGTCTAAAGCACCTACTTAGAACAAGTTAAGCTAAGC
>NDGM010344617.1:0-10037 GCA_002564305.1 Octomys mimax | reverse complement strand
CTCTCTCCCTCTCTCCCTCTCTCCCTCTCTCCCTCTCTCCCTCTCTCCCTCTCTCCCTCTCCTCCCTCTCTCATTCTCTCTTTCCCTCTCTCTCTGCATGCACCAAACTTTTTTCTTTTTGGAAGTTACCTAGGAAACAATCTTTTATGTTCAAACTTTATTTGAGCTATTCGCTTCGCTGGGAATCTGCACAAAAGCCGAAGAGTGAAAGAAGGTTGCAATATTTTACTAAAGCGTTCATGGCGAACACATCTCTCCCAAGGGGGGGAATCATATCCTGTTGGGTGTGTTGGGGGGCTTTGCAGACACCTCTGTTAAGGTAAGTAAATACTGGAGGCTGTTTTAAACAACTGGCTTTGGAATCTGCTCTTCAAGCAGACTTGAGAAGAGTTCATTCGAAAATACACGAACTCCTCTGAGTCAACAGGGCACGAAGTTTCTAACTTTGAGAAAGAGAATTATTTTCAATGGTCCTGATTTTAAGGCACAATATTATTAAAACCTTACTGGAATAAGAGGAAAAAATATTTATTTTATATAGATACCCACCCTCCTCTAAATTGTATCAAGAAATAAGACTAGGCTCAGTGGTAAAAACTGTGTCTTTTAATAATCTGGTTTAGAAACCCAACCCTGAAATCAAAACCATGATGGTGCCTTTTTAATAATTTGGGCTAGATGCCTAACCCTGGTATAAAAGTTAGACAATATTAATATTTATCAAAGGTTTGGATGGAAATTTTTCAAATGTCATATAGAAACAAAAGCCTCTAACTACACAGCTGGAAGAAAAGTTTTGTACTGCAAAGCTGAAAGAAAATAAACTAGGACTGTTTTATCCTTCTAAATTTGAAAAAGAAACCCACTTGAATAATTTCCCCCAGTAATAACATTTATATTTCCCAGTATAGTTGGAGGGGTGCTGTTCACTTTTGTTTTTCCATGTGCATACAATGTTGATGAAACTGAGTTTCTAAAATGTAATTTTCAAAAATTGTCCTCCTGCAGTGAAATTAACTCCTTGCCTTTCAAAAGCCTCCTTGATTAAGTTGGCTTGGTCTGCAGGTGTTGGATTCTGGAATGTCTCCTGACTCCAGGTCTTCAGGCACAGTTTTTGAGCCTTTCATTAGACATCTAACTCATTCTGTTCTTTTCATCCTACACATCTAGATCTCAGGAAGCAAATCAACCTTTCAGCAGATTAGAGATGGCAGCTTTGTTTAGTTTGAAGTTTGGAGATTTCTGACTACTTTATCTCTCTTCCCAATTCCATTTCACTTGGAAAGCATGTTTTTTCTGGCCCATTTCTTTTCCTTTTGTGTGGCTTGACTCTTGGCATAGTACTTTCAATTAGTTGTGCTTACTAACTATTTCTAGGAATTCTTTCTGTGTCCTAAAAGCTTAATTTTGACTTCACATTTTCTTATCTGTATTATGATACTCCTTCTTTGTGTGCTTATGTGCAAGCTATGTGGGTGAATCTCTGTGTACTTTGCTTGCAGTCCCACCCCCAAGAGGATGAAGAGACAGATGTCATGTTAGGACAGAGGCCGAAAAACCCCATACACAATATCCCCTCTACACTGGACAAGCAGACCAACTGGAGCAAAGCACTACCTCTTCCAACGCCGGAGGAGAAGATGAAGCAAGACGCCCAAGTGATTTCTTCTTGCATTATTCCCATCAATGTCACTGGTATTGTTCTATTTTCTGTTTCTTTGTTGCTGGTTTTCCAGGAGCAGTTGGCTAGAATATGCTACATATTAAATATATTCAAACCCTGTGCTGTTGCACCTACCATCCAAAGAGTACCATTTTGTAAACAAGCAATATCTTTTTCATCAAAATACAACCCTGAAGAAAGTCAGGAAGATAGCTCAGCAGCATAAGCGCCTGCCTGGCAAGTGCAAGGGCCTGAATTCTATCCCTCAATGTGTTTGGCATGCTTTTGTCAAAGTTTGAACATCAATTTGCATATGTTCTGGTGAGCCACTTGTTATATAAAAGGCAGACAGTTCCTTTTTGAAAAAAGAAAAGTTACCAAATAGCTCTTTGGCCATAGCTTACTGAAATACTGGAGAAAGTGGCAGTGATTAATCAAATGATTATGTGTATGGCATTGCAAGAAAGAAAATAGCAAAGCCCAGGTTTCTAAAACTTTAAGTAAGGTCCTATTAACCAACTCAGAAATCTATTTATACATTTCCTCAGATGAAGGTTGGCTTTTTTTTTTTTTTTCAAAAGATCAGTCAGGTAGGCTTCTGTATTGATTTGAGGAATTTTGACCTAAAAGCCTGTCTTACTTTCATGCTCAACTTTCCTCCTCCAATGTATAGAGAAATTGAAGATGAGTGTAGGTAGAAAGGAGCCTACATGTACCTTTCTTCAAATTTTATTGTCCCAGCAACGAGAGAAGAGTAACTAAGACAGGAGAGAAGCTCACCTGAAGTCACACAGCTCCTGGAGCAGCCCACACCCAACAGCAGATCAATGATGACGTGTGGCACTTGATTCTTTTTTTTTTGTTGTAGTCTTTTATAACTGCTGTAACAAAATACCATGAACTGAGAGGTCCACACACAGCAGGCATTTATTTCTCACAGTGCTGGAGGCTGTGAAGTTCAAGGTCAAATCATTGGCATGTTCAGGATCAGCTGAAGGCTTACACCCTGGTCCCTAAACGGTGATCTTCTTGGCTTCTGCTCACACAGCAGAAGCGATAATGGGGCTCTCTGTGGGATCATGCATGAGGGGAGCCACTCAGACTGCTTGAGAGCTGAGGGGCGTCTGAGGACATGACTTCACTAGTCTAGCTGACACAGTGGTGTAATCATGACTTAGCACAGGTAAACATTCACACACTGCTTACAGCACTGTCAAGAATGTGAATACAAGATGACAGTTGTACAATAAAGACACAGAGGGCTCTTGCACTCTTGAAAAAAAAAACAAATTTTATTGACAGAAATTATAAATTCCAGAATTGGATTTGGTAACCTTAGTTGTATATCAAATAATGTTATAAATGTTGTAATTTTTGTTCAAAGATAGAAATTAAATGATCTGTTCATTGATTTTTCTTTAAACATCTCTAGTAGGTATATTTTAACTTGTATATTGAAAATTTCAAAACAGCCATATTATGCTGATTTTCATCTGGGTAGCATTTCACTACAGATTGTATATCACTTGAGACGCATTTTGGACATGGCTATTATTAACCCCATTCAGATTTCTCTCACACAGAGTGGGGAGCAAAGGGATGAATTATCTGGGACAGATATTATTTCCCTGTTGAAAAAGAGTTCTGGTTGATTGCCTGACGTGGGATGGGAATTAATTTTCCTGATGACCCGTTCAACTTGTAGGATAAATTAGTCTAAAGATGTGCATTTATCTGGTCTCTATAATCTCAATGGGATGTATGAGGGCGATTCAGCTGCCAAAATGGGATATTTTGGCGCCCTCTTAAACTAATTTTCAGTTCTGGGAACATCTGATTATTAGCAGCACCTGCTTCCTTTCTGGCACTGTAACATTTTGTTTTCAAATTTAGTACTATGATTATGGGCCATCATCTTGTGATGAGGAAAAAGAGAATATCTTTCCTTCTCCTTTATTTTACAAACTCTTAGACTGAAGCCTAGATTAGATATTGATTTTAGGAGCATTAATGAGAATATTGTTAATGATGTCCAAATAACAAAGCATC
Organism: Octomys mimax; assembly: GCA_002564305.1. Taxonomy (NCBI): domain Eukaryota; kingdom Metazoa; phylum Chordata; class Mammalia; order Rodentia; family Octodontidae; genus Octomys; species Octomys mimax. The sequence goes on along the minus strand of NDGM010344617.1, from coordinate 6,325 downwards.
TGTGTCTGTATACTATATATTCTATAATCATTAAGATTAGAATGAAAATTTTTAATTCTTAGTGAGAACTAAGAAAGGAGAATCGTTCCAGTATGAATTCCATGATAATATTGCAATTATTCATGTAATATAGATTTTTCAAAGTGAATTCTAGGACCTATTGGCACTGTGACGCTAAACAGAATTCAGCTGCTTCCTTATATAGCTGAACTACAATTTTACATGCCATTCAGTGTTATGCTTAACAAATAATAAAATGGTCAAATTTCAAAACATAGTCTTCTGGCTTCTGAAGACATAGCTTACTCTCAAAAACATGAGACATGCCAGTACCTAATCGAGTTTGAGTTCCTCACCTTCTTCCTTGTCACTCTAGTTTTGATAGGGCTGCATGTAGTGTTGATGATGTGATTATATATAGACAGTGAAACTGATGAGCAGCGCAGTTGGCCACTTGTACTTGTGAAAACAAATAAATTATGTAACCAAGAGGATTCCAGCTTTACAACTTGCACAGAAGGTGAATCCATTTACATATAGATCTGGGCACTTCCCTGTGTCTTTATTTCACACTGGTAGGACAGATGGTGCCAAACCAAAACACATCCAATTTAGCCTGTTCAAGAAAGTAGACAAAGTTACATGATGATCTAAAAAAACACATTCTTAGGCTGTTGTGTTTCCTCACAGCAGTGTGTGTGTGTGTGTGTGTGTGTGTGTGTATGTGTGTGTATGTATGTGCATGTGTCCACACATACGCAAGGGGAAAGTCTGGGCATAGAGCGGGGGGAACTCACAAAGATGCTTTTAATGAAGAAATGGGTCAGGATATGTTAGTTGAACTAATTCAGGTTAGCATCTTGGCTACTGACCTACTCTGCAAAGGTATCAGTTTCAGAGAGCCCACAAATAGAACAGTAAATAGTAGTGACTAAAGGTTCTACATCTGTAAGTAGCCATTTCTGTGTAAAAGTGCCTTTTCAGGTTCTTTTCTCTTCTCTTTCTTTTGGTTTCCTCTTTAGCTTGTTACTTTTGGCAGTCCAAGCTGTTGTGCAGTGCTGCATTTAGAAGTAAAGCTTAAAGTACTACAGTGTAATTTAAATAATAGCTCAATAAGGACTCCCTTATATTTGTTCACAGGCTTAATCCAAACTCTGCCCTCACTTCCAATCAATAAATAACACTGCGTTCCAAGCAAATGAAAATTTGCCATTTCTAAAGGCTAACAAGCCCTGTTTTGTGGGTTGCAGGAGTTGGTTTTGACAGAGAGGCCAGTATACGCTGCTCTCTAGTTCATTCACAATCTGTACTACAGCGAAGACGCAAGCTAAGGAGGAGGAAAACCATCTCCGGTATCCCCCGAAGAGTTCAACAAGAAATAGGTGTGGTATCAAAAAATGCTTATGGTTTGGTATGAAAATGGTTTCATCCTTCAAAATATTAAATGTTTGAACTGGTATAAGTTTTGCAATGGTAAATATTTGTTTTCTATTCAACGAGCCAGATAGAATTACTTTTAAACTTTGTGTTCTAGACTGGAGGTTTAACGTTAGAGATTTAGGCATATACATTCAGGTACTGTGGCTGTCAAATAGTATTTTGCTAAGTTGTAAAAGTTTTATTAAGGTGAAAATTGCTAATAAAAAGTAACAAGAGTCAATGCAAGATTTTTTGGGAAAACTTTAACTTCATTTGAAGAGAGATAGACTTTGATGGAATTAATTATTTTAAAAGATAAATTTCAGGTAAACTCCAATATTGAATGTTGAAAATATGCCCTTGGTGACTTTTTCTATTTTTCCAGTTCAACATGTTTAGAATATCCCTGCCTGTGTTCTTAAAAAATATTATAATGGTAGCCTTCTTATAAATGAGGTTTCTGTTTTTTGTAAGGAAGTCTATGCTTTTATTTTATTTCAAAACATAAATGATACATAGCAGACAAGAAGAGCAAATGTATTTTAGTTTTAAAAAGTAACCACTTTTGGAGGCAAATGAATGCAACAATGAAGAGAAATAATTTATGAAAGATGTGTAAGCACATAATCTCTTAGTATTTCTACATGCATATATAGATATGTGTATATACATCAATATACATATGTAGCGACTAAGAGGAGACAGGACCACAGAAATACAAAGCATGCTTACTTTCTCCTAATTTTATGTATTAATTGTTTTCTGTAAGAGAAAACTCTACTATGCCTGCATGCATATTTGCGGACATCTCTCAAAATGGCTATTACACTGCTGCTGTATGGAATATCTCACTGTGCTTTCCATGTGTCCTAGATTCTGATGAATCACCAGTGGCCAGGGAAAGGAATGTGATTGTGCACACAAACCCAGACCCCTCCAACACTGTCAATAGGAGGTCCGGAACCAGGGACTCTGAGTGCCAAACGGAGGATATTCTGATTGCTGCCCCATCCAGAAGGAGAATCAGAGCTCAAAGGGGTCAGAGCATTGCAGCTTCCCTTTCTCATTCTGCTGGCAACATTTCCGCACTGGCAGACAAAGGTGACACCATGTTTACTCCTACAGTGAGCAGTCGCACAAGATCTCGTAGCCTTCCTCGGGAGGGTAACAGAGGTGGAGATGCTGAGCCCAAAGTTGGTGCTAAACCCTCAACATATGAAGAGGGGGAACCTTTCATGGGTGACCGTGAAAGAGTCCTTAATGACTGCAGTGAGACTCCAAGCAGCCCGAGTGCCCAGGAACACCAGCCTGTTTTGGGCCTGCCCTGTTCTCAACATCTTCACAGCCCCCAGCACAAGTTGAGTGAGAGAGGGCGGTCACGTCTGTCCCGGATGGCTGCTGACTCTGGCAGCTGTGACATCTCCTCCAACTCAGACACCTTTGGGAGCCCCATCCACTGCATCTCTACAGCCAGCGTACTCCTCAGTGGCCACATAGACCAGAAAGATGACCACCAGTCATCCAGTGGTAACTGGAGTGGCAGCAGCTCCACATGCCCCTCACAGACCTCAGAAACAATCCCTCCTGCAGCTTCTCCTCCTCTCACTGGCTCTTCACACTGTGATTCAGAGTTGTCACTAAACACGGCTCCTCATGCTAATGAGGATGCCAGTGTCTTTGTGACAGAGCAGTACAATGACCACCTGGATAAGGTGAGGGGCCATCGGACAAACTCCTTTACCTCCACTGTTGCAGATCTGCTGGATGACCCCAGTAACAGCAACACAAGTGACAGTGAGTGGAATTACCTACACCACCATCACGATGCCTCTTGTCGCCAAGATTTTAGTCCTGAGCGTCCCAAGGCAGATAGCCTGGGCTGTGCAAGCTTCACAAGCATGGCCACTTATGATAGTTTTCTGGAAAAGTCCCCATCAGACAAAGCAGATACTAGCTCTCACTTTTCAGTAGACACAGAAGGATACTATACCTCCATGCACTTTGACTGTGGTCTCAAAGGTAACAAGAGCTATGTCTGTCACTATGCAGCCCTGGGCCAAGAGAGTGGCCAGGGTGTTGGGGTTCCTCCTGGTCTTCCAGATTGTACATGGCAGGACTACTTAGACCATAGGAGACCAGGGAGACCAAGCATCTCTTTCAGGAAACCAAAGGCAAAGCCAACTCCACCTAAACGTAGCTCATCTTTGAGGAAGTCCGATGGAAATGCAGATGTTCCTGAGATGAAAGAACCAAAGATAAGCAGTGGCCAACACCTGCCTCACAGTTCCAGGGAAATGAAGCTGCCTCTTGATTTCTCCAACACGCCTTCTCGAATGGAGAATGCCAATATCTCCCCTAAGCAGGAATCATCTTGGATGAACCAGAGTGAACATGGTATTAAAGAATCTCAGTTAGACACCTCAGATGTTCCACCATTCAAAGACGAAGGTGCTGAATCAACTCACTATGCAGACCTCTGGCTTCTAAATGACTTAAAAACAAATGATCCATATAGATCCCTATCTAATTCAAGCACTGCTACGGGTACCACTGTTATTGAATGCATCAAATCTCCAGAGAGCTCTGAATCCCAAACATCACAGTCAGAATCAAGAGCCACCACTCCATCTCTTCCATCTGTTGACAATGAGTTTAAACTGGCTTCACCAGAGAAGCTAGCTGGCTTGGCATCTCCATCAAGTGGCTACTCAAGTCAGTCTGAAACACCAACATCCTCTTTCCCTACAGCTTTTTTTTCAGGTCCCCTGTCTCCTGGAGGTAGCAAAAGAAAACCAAAAGTCCCAGAAAGGAAATCTTCTCTACAACAACCCTGTTTAAAAGATGGAACCCTATCACTGAGTAAAGATCTTGAACTGCCTATTATACCTCCTACCCATCTTGACCTAAGTGCCCTTCATAATGTCTTGAATAAGCCCCTTCATCACCGTCATCCATTGCATGTCTTTACTCACAATAAGCAAAACACAGTAGGAGAAACACTGAGGTCAAATCCTCCACCATCTCTTGCAATTACTCCGACAGTACTAAAATCAGTTAACCTTAGGTCCATTGGTAAAGCTGAAGAAGCTAAGCAGAACGACGGCAATGGCACAGATCTGCCCTACTTAGAGGAAAGTGCTCTCACAATGGCTGGCTTGTCTCCTGGCAAGATAAGGCCACATACAACAAAGAAATCATTATCACGCCAATTCTCTGCTGAAGACCCTATACTGTCCTTTATAGAATCCTCTACTGTTGAGACAGGACAAGAGAAACCACGTTTGGAAAAGACCCTGACTTTGGATGTGAAGAATCAGTGCAATCCAGAAACAGGAACCTCAGCTGGTAGCAATCTTTTAGATTTAAATGTCCTAAAAGACCAAATACAGGTGGAGAGTGAGCCTTTTCCAGAAAATATGCCAAGTAAAAACTGTGGGGTTTTCACAGAAGGATTTCAGAGGGCATCTGTTTCACATGTGAATGATGTAGATGGTAAAATAATACAGTATGGAGGTGGTCCAAACGGAGCCCCAGAGCAGGTACAGAAGGCATCCTCAGTAGATCAAGAGGAAGTTTCACAATCTGAACCTGTGGATGGAGTTACATCTCAGTCCAACTCACCAGCTAGAGCCATGGACATAAGCAATCAACTTAAATATCAGCTTGTTATGAGCCGCCGCCACGACAAAGTGCCTGGGAATATTCGCTATGAATCAGAGATATCAACTACAAATTCACTCCCTGAAAAATGTTCTGAGCAGGAAAATAATGTTTCAGGTATTTCACCCAAAAGTGCCTCTGATAATGGCCGGGCAGAGGAGACCCAAGGAAGTATGGATGAGGCTTCTCTGAAAGGTCAGTCACTGATACCTTTGTCACACAGGAATGTGTCTTTTGGCATTTCCTGCAGATTCTTTTTTTTTTTTTTTTTTACATTCCTCATAATACTGTATAACCTGAGTGTTGGTTTTCTCTCCACTATTTCTTTTCATTTATCTCAGCAACTGTGATGAGAAAAGAAAGCTTTTGTTATTGAGGGACTAGGCTTGCTTTGACAGATACTTCTGCTTTTAAAAATATCAGTAAGTAACCTAGTGCAGTAGTCCGTGCCTGACCTGTAATCCCAGCATTCGGGAGGCAGTGACAGGAGAGTTGCTGCAGGTTCGAGGCCAGCACAGTTTACATACTGAGTTCAAGCTCGAGGCCAGCCTGGGCTATCTAGTAAATTCAAGGACAGCCTGCACTACATAGCGAGACTCTGTCTCAAAAAAGGAAGAAAAACAATGTTAATAAGTAAATTCTGTTTGTTTGATCACTACATTAGTGAAACATAGTAGTGTGGTGTGTAACTTCCTCCTAAAGATGCTTCTATTCTTATTTTAAGAATTATCACCAAGTGATGACTCAATCATTTCGCCACTTAGTGAAGACTCTCAAGCTGAAGCAGAGGGTGTGTTCGTGTCTCCAAACAAACCTCGAACAACTGAGGATTTATTTGCCGTCATTCATAGGTGAGGCAATGTTACCAAGTTGGCCAAAACAAAGGCACAGAAAAGGTTTCACTTCTTAAAGTGCTTCTTACCACCACATGCAAATATAGGAATGTCTTTTGTACCTGTAGTAGCTTCAGCAAAACCAAAAGCAGGCAAGGAAGAATTGTTTTTCCAAATTAGACTGAAAGATGTGTTTGAAAGTGGGGCAATATGAGCCTTTATATGTAATTAAAACTCAAATGAGAAACCCTGCTGGCCCTGCCCCTGGGGTGCACTGAAACAGCAAGTGAGACTGGGTGTAGTGGCGCACGCTTGTAATTCCAGCTCTTGGGAGGCTGTAAATAGGCAAGTCACTATGAGTCTGATCTAGTAGTGAGACCCTGAACACCATGTAGACCCTTCCCTAAAATAAA